>RJWM01001477.1:0-147662 GCA_004363535.1 Dasyprocta punctata | reverse complement strand
GTCTGAAGCTTACTTAGATATGTGTGATGAAACATGACCCTAACTTCAACCTGAGAAGCTGATTTCTGGTGGCTTACTCCACCAGAAACTGGAGGTGAGTGTCCCTTTGCCCACTTAAGAAAGTAAGGGTCAAGTCAACTCCCTTTTGGGGCTGCAAAGTTTCCTGAATACTGTGAACAGTTTCCCAATTCAGTTCATCTACTACCACTTCAATCCCTTCAATGATTTCCTAATCCTCAGGGTGTTCAGAACTTTCTCATAAATGCAAAAAAGTACCTGACTCATCTTCTTAATAAATACAGTCACTAGGAAAAGGGGAAGGTAATTTCCTTTTGCCCTTATTTTCCTGTGGAAATACGGGGAACCACGAGGGAAGGGAGACCACAGTTGTCTCAGTGTTCCACACTAAAAAAAGATAAAACCTTTCCTAATATAGAAATCTAACTTCAACCAAGGTATACACTCCCAAATCTGCTAAAACCTAGACAGTTTATAGTCCAGTGATGGCAAACCTTTTAGACCTTTCAATGATATAAACAGCCCACTGTGACACACATGCCATAGGTTTGCCTCCACTGGCTTATACATTGCACTATTTCTCTTCAGTATTCTAATGGTGGTGCTAAACAACAGTGAAAAGCCTAAAAGAAGCAACAGAAGAATGTAAGTTCCCAAATTTACACCCCATGTCTTAAAAGTAGGTGGTTGCCCAAACATAAATTCAAGGAAGAATTCACGGCCATGTTTGTACTGTCTGATTAAGAGCATGTCTGTACGTCTGTGGTGTACTGAATCAGTGGCTGAGAAAAGGGTAAGTTTTGAACTGAGGCAGCCCAGGGTCTGCAGACGTATGACTGCAAAAAAGTCAGCACCATAGCTATTACAACAAATTTTCATGCTGTTTTCTAATATTCTATAATTTACCACCAAAATTATTTTTCATCTCTTCAACTCCCATAAACTGAATCCATCCTACAATGTGTTGTGGCTCTAGTAGGATTGTCATGCTTGCCTGAATGCAGAAAATTGTCATCAGATGGCCTAGTATGTGTCTTCCTGTTTTGCTATTATTTGTCATGTATTTCTTGATATTTTTATTTTTGGAACACAACTTTTATTTTTTCATGTAATTTTGGAAGTACCTGTTCTTTGCATTTGAGTACTAAAGCTCATAGGAAAACTGCAATTTTTCTTTTATAAATACACCTCATTATCCTTCTTATATGAGTACTAAAGCTTTTAGCAATTTTTCTTTAAGAAATACATCTCATTTTCCTTTGCTTCTTTTTAAAACTAACAGAAGAATCCTTTATTTACTGTTTGTAATTTTTGCAAGGTTACTGATGAAGGGAATCAATGTCTAGCCTGGGACACACTGCTTGTTAATATTACCAACTAACTCCCTTTAAGAGCCCAGAAAAAAAAATTAAAAAAAGAAAGAAACATTTTCTAAGCAGGCAATGCCTTGTAAACTCAAATACCAGTGTTTGAATATGGAGCTACACACTATATCCTTGGTGCTCATATGAATGAAAGCTTTATTTTATAAGACTTTCTTTCTAAACAGCTCATTGTCTGACCTTAATTAGCCCACTGTCCTGCCCTTTTTAGAAAACTGAACCACATTTCCAGTCTTTCTGCATTCCCCACCCAACCACCTGCTCCTTCACAATTACAGACATTTTTAAAATAATAATAAAGGCCAACCTTTTGCAACCAACTTATTTTTTCAGCTGCTCTATTGGTTCTATAACTTTTTTAAATGTCATGAAATTTAAAGTAATTCCTGGTGGTGAATTTTGTCAAGCAGCTTGCAAAAATAATCACGTGTTGCAGCAAAACATCTATGGCAAGCCCATCTGGCAGGCTTGGAACTCTGCAGATTCTGTTCTGACCAAAGTGCATCTCCCCGACTTCTGTTCTAAGTTACTTAGATAAATACAATTAGCATTAAAGGCACACCAAGACCCAGGAGTAAAAAAAAAAGTTTCATTTTGTAACACAGGCAACAGCAATCACTTTCTCACAGAGACAGCCTGGGCATGATTTTTTGCCAAGCAGGAGAGTTTTAACAGAAAAATTCTAAGAAACTGTCAGAAGGTGGAATTCTGTAACTGGATAAGCTTTCCAAAGGTTCATATCCCAGAAATTTAACATACTTTGAATTATAGGGTTTTCTCATTTGTTTTTTGTTGCTTTATTGTTTCTGGTTTTGGTTTTGGTTTTTGGTTTTTGGTTTTTTTGTTTGTTTGTTTTCATTTTTGTTTTTGTTTTTTTGAGTTTTGTTGTTGTTTAGGGTTTTCTTGTTTGGTTGGAGATGTAGTTGTTGTTGTTGTTCTCACTATGTAGTTCAGGCTGGCCTTGAAATCATTATATAACCCAGTCTGGCCTCAAATTCATGGCAATCCTCCTGCCTCAGCCTCCTGAGTGCTGGGATAACAAGTATGTACCACCATGCCCAGTTTGACATTTTTTCCATTAAGATTTATGATAAAGATATCAGTGCTAAAGTCCATATATTAATTTTTATTAACTAGTTGCTTTAATTACAAAAGAAATGCATTGTAAAAATTTCAAATGAAAGCAAAGAATATAAAGTGAAAAGTAGAAGTCTACTGAAATCTCCCTTGCTCCAACTTCCTTGTGGTCCTCTCCAGGGCCACTACAATCAGTTTCATGTGTATTCCTGCAGATATTTGCTATAACATCTTACTATAGAGCAGTTAAATTGTTGCATCAAGTTCATGAACATCTAAATGTATGTCACATAATTACATGCACTACCATAAAATTTCATAAATTAATACTTTCAAGGTAAATTATCCTGAAAGACAGTTTGAATGTGAGTTTTGGTCTTCAACTCACTTTGATACATTTGAAGGCCTTAAGCAAATCACTTAATCCTTTTGTGTGAATAACATGGTCTCTACTGTTACGCAGGCTGATGACAGTGGAGATGAAATACATAAAGCCAGGTGAGCTCTTTCATTGTGAGGTGAGTCCCCTGTGACCTAGGCTTTGTAGACACAAGGTAAGAGGTTTTGAGGATATTTGTTTCAATATTCCTTGCTCAATTAAAAATTCTTATTAGGCTTATGATTGGACCTATATAATGTAAATTAAATTAAGTTAAATTAAATCACTGAAGAATGTAGGGTTTCTTTTTTTACTGCCCTATGTAAACATAAATAAGGCAATAAAAAAGATGCCCTTTTGTACACACGGGCAACAGAAAGGTGATCAATAGTGGAAAAAAAAAGAAGGGTCGAGCCCTAGGAATGGGATAGTGATTGGGACAGTTGACCAGCAGCCCTCAGCACCTGTAGGTGTGCATCAGCCCTTGCTAGCACATCATTTTTAAAAGTTGCTACATGTAGGTAGGTAGGAATGCTACCTACAAAGGCACTGGCTTCCTGAATCCCAGGAGACCCTCATGACTGGGTCCCTATTCAAACACAACAGTCCATACTCATCTCACCAAGCCTTTCACATCAGGGATGACAATAAGCCTCTGTGGTTTGAGGGACTAGTTCCCAGAACATGATTAGAACTTTAAGGGATAAAGGAAAGCAAATTTGGGGATGTTGGATTTCAATGTTATTTCTCTAATTTATGAGATATATAAACTTGGCCACATTACTTAACTTCTCGGAAGCATGATTTCTTCCTTTGTAAAACTGAGGTAATGATATCTACTTTCTACTAGAATAACATTATATAAAACATCTGGCACCTAGCAGGTGCTTTTGTAGGTATAGTTCTTATTCATTATGAAGTATTTTTCTTGTTTATGATTAAATATGTAACTCAGATAAACAGTTTGTAAGTCAAAACTTGCTTCAATCATTACAAAAGCAGTAAAACTTATTAAAACATGTTTATAATAGTTTAGTCACCGTGTACAATTTTACACAAATGAGAATTTCTCTGGTTCTACTACATACTTATCACATTAACTAAGGCATCTGTTTCTCTCTGCTCATTTTTTTCTGGGGTAAGAAAAGGACACCCACTTAAAGGCTAATTGTGTTCTCGTCTGGCAAATCTTTACATTTATTCCAAAGTTAGAGGAGAAGCATAAGAACTTTGGGTGGTCTAAATTCAGATATTAAGACGTGGTGTTAGAATGTTCTATGTAATAGCATTAGCTCTACATGCCTCCCAATCATAGATGCGATGATAAAGAGAAATTAAATGTGTAAAGTACTGTGAATTCCTTGAGGAGAGACACCATCTATTCACAAATTGGCTATTATTATTAGTATTGGAGCTTTAGAAGCAATGTTTTTTAAGTTTAAAGAGATACTTTCTAAACTACATAATTCAAATTTAAAGATAGAATCATTTGGCAGCATGGAGAGTTTCATGCCAGTAAGCTATCTCTTCCTTAGCACACT
The DNA here is from genome assembly GCA_004363535.1 of Dasyprocta punctata. Lineage (NCBI taxonomy): Eukaryota > Metazoa > Chordata > Mammalia > Rodentia > Dasyproctidae > Dasyprocta > Dasyprocta punctata. Next base: position 143,265 of record RJWM01001477.1, on the reverse strand, counting down.
TCAATATATCCCTTCAACTAGATTGGCACCTAAAAATATTATACAGTCATAAAAATGACAATAAATGTATTCAAGGAACACTCCTAATCTTATCACTTTACTACCTTGGTGACCTATTAGTTCAAATTAACTCATTTTCATGGAGGGACCTTTGGGGCAGCTGTAAAGCTGCTATGCTAGCTACAGGAAGTCACAGACTGGCAAATTTCATTCAAATATAAACCTCTAAATTTGGCTACCTGGCATTGCAGGATCCTGTTGTTTGCAATATGCAAACTAAAAATTATATGCCATCTCACTTGGTCAAAAGCTATGGGCTCTTCAATATTAATTTCAATATCGTTTCTGAAGGATTGGTAGGAGAGGCCACTGTGGGAATACTATATGTTGAACAAGAAAGAAAGGAATGTCAACTTTCCCTTCACATGGGAAATGACAGTGAAAGTGCTGAAGGTTCCTAATCCGAGAATCAGATGAAGTGAGACCCAGCTCTGAAATCTGTCGGGTGAAATCCTTCCCGCTTCCATATAAGCCTCTGAGAATTCTTCAGTGTTCTGTGAGATGAACTGAAAACATGCATTTTTTTTTTTTTGGTAGTGCCAGAGATTGAGCACAGGGCCTTTGCACTGAGCTACCCCCAACCAATTTTTAGTTTTAATTTTGAGATAGGGTCTTGCTAAATCATTAAGTTGCCCATCTACATTTAAACTTGTGATCCTCTGTCTCAGCCTCCCAGGGTGTTGGGACTGCAGGAGTGTAGTACTGCACTTGGCTCATCATTGATTTTTATATCCACCTATCTAAATATTTCCCAAATCACCACAGAGGGGACAGCACCAATTATAACTTCAAAATGATTAATTTTATGAAAATGGTCTATATCATGATTATAGTCAGGGTCAAAAAGTTTGCCAAAACTAATCAGATTGAAAGCTTAAAATTTGTGAATTTTATTGTATGTAAATTATACCTCAACAATGGTAGCACGCCCCCAAAATAGAAAAATATTTTTTTCCAGTTTTTTTTTCCAAAATCTATTTGGGTGAGGGCCAGCTTTAATATATATATATATATATATATATATATATATATATATATATAAAACTATGTGTAACTTGATATGTCATATAGAATATATATTCTATATTATACAATATATATATAGTATGTATAAAATAGAAAAGTGTCCAGGTCTGCCTGATCTTTTAGTGAGCTATTATATAATTAATTATGTGATATCTCTATATGTTCCTAAGTCTGTTTCATAGTCAATTTTTGAACTATGATGCATTACTACTTTAATTTTTGAGTTATTAAGATTCTTGACAGACAGTCTGGATTCTTGGTTAGGAAACAGGCCCTGCACTCGACGAGTTCCTTTTCATTTGACCCTAGCCACTGTCACCTCCACCCTAACCAACCCCATTCTACAGGAGAACTGAGTTATTTTCTCTGTGCTTCAGCTTCCTCATCAGTAAAATGAGAATTAATATTACTTGTCTTCTGGGATTGTCGTGAGAATTAAACAAGACAACGCTTAATATATTTGGCCCTAACGATGCCTAATAGTGTGTCTGTGAAACTACTACAAGTTATGACTTATGAATTACTTTTATTACAATATAAATCTCTGCTGAAAATGTTAGACATCATGGAAAAGTAAAAGCCCCTCTGCTGTGTAAACACCAGGAAAGTATCTATCTCTGGTTTCAACATGTAGGGAGTGCATGCAGCTCCAGGGAGGCTAAATGGACTGGGGTGGGGACAGCTCTCCCACAGCAAAACCAGATTCTACGTGAAAACAAATTTAAATGAGTAACTGAGCTAACGAAAGGATAAGGGAAATCTCCAAAGATGGGGCAGAGTGACAGGGGTTGGCTTGGGAGGCTGGGGAGATGTTTGACAGAATTACAGCACTGGATGACAAAAGGTGGTCGTGGCAAGGTGGGGGAGCTCCCTGAGGCCAGGTATGTAGGTTGGTTTAATGTGTGAGGACTGATCCTTGAGTGCTGCCAAGGCTGAGAGCTGAGTTAATCATGAGAACTGCAAGGTAATCTGGGGAACGTGGAAGCAAGAAGCCTCCCAAGAAAAACAAACATAAATCTTCTAAGAGAAAGCAAGCTCAGTTTAGGACCCCAGTTCTTCATATAGCCATATACAAGTTTTCACCATAGATCACCAATGCATGAGGAACCAGATCACTATGAACAAGACAGCACAAATTTAAATTCACAGGACTTTCAGATATTAGAATTACCAATACAAAGAATATGAAAACGTAAACAACGAGTAGTCCAAAAGGGTGTACCAAAAATTACAAAGCAGATTTAAAAATGGATTTTATAAAAATGAAAAACTAGGTAGGAGGAGCGTTGTGAGTTTGAGGCCGGCTTGGGCTACAACGTGAGCGCAGGGCTGGCCTGGGCAACACAGTGAGACCCTGCCTCAAAAAACCAGGGCTGGGAGTTTGGCTCAGCGGCTTAAGCACCTGCCCCGGTGCTGCAAAAAGAAAAAAGAAAAGAAAAACTATGGCTGGGCATGGGGCATACTCCTATAACCTCAGCACTCAGAAAGCTGAGGCAGGAGAATTGCCACAGATTTGAGACTAGCCTGAGTTACAATGTGAGTTCAAGGACAACATGAACTACATAATGAAACCCTGTGTCAAAAATAATTAATTGATCAATTATTTTAAAAATGAAAAATATGAAATCATTGACATAAAAACAATGTTTTAGTTAATCAACTAATTAACTACAATTAAAGAAAAATTAGTCAGCTAGATATAGATTGAAGAAATCTACAACCAATGTATACCAAAAATAAAAAACAAAGAATCATGCTTATAGGGAAAATAAGGAGAGGCTATGGAATATACAGAATAAAAGTAAACTGTGAGAAAGACAGAACATGGGTAACAGAGATAAAAATTTATGAAAGCCTTGAGTCTCCAGGCATAAAACACACCCCACACCAAGAAAGATAAATAGAAACATACTTCTGGGTACAGCGAACTGAACTTGAGAAACATTACTGACAGTGAGGAATAAGTTAAAAGCAACCACAAAGAAAAGAAAGATCATCACAAAGGGTAGGTATAAAAGTAATAACTGACTTCTCAAGAGCAATTATGGAAGATAAAATACAGTTGAATAATATTTTTAACATGCTAAGAGAAAGGTAACTATGGAGTTATAATTGCAAACCCAGAAATACTATCTTTCAAGTACAAGGTCAAAATAAATTATACTAGGTATGACCAAACAATAAAGTGAATGTTTAGATTTTTTTTAATTTATTACAGTAAAAGACACATTGCCATTAATCTGCCTCAAAATATTCCTTCCCCCTTCAAATACATTTATTGCATCATTCCTGCCACCTTCTGAAGCAATTCTGCAGTCCTCTTTAGTAAATGCCTTTAGTTGTACCACTGTGGTTGCCTCAACGTCGTGAATTGATTCATAACTTCTTGACTTTGAGAAAAAGCCAAAATGTCATGGTGGCAGACCCAAGGAAATAAGGTGATGAGGCCACACCATAATGGTTTTACAAGGCTGCCTTTCCATTTGGCACTTGGCAGGAGCATTCACCATATTTTGTATCATACCTCAGAAAGGCACTCACAAAAGAGGACTTCCAGAACCGCTCCAGAAAGTGGCAAAAACCATGGATAAGTGTGTTTGAAGCAAGGGGAATATTGGGGGGGGATGAATGGCAGTGTATCCTTTACTGTAATATTTTTTTCATTTATGTTTCGATCAGCCCTTGCATTCTCATGTAAATAGAACCTGAAACAGTTTACTATCAATACCACCAATACTTAAGAAATTTTCAAATTTCTGGATTCTCTATCCAAAGAATCGCTTTAGGGGAAGATAAACCTAGAAAGAAAATCTGGAAGATGAGTAATCAAAGGAAATGTTAAAAATAATAAATAAATCTAATACATACTCACTTAAAATGATGATGATGGTGTCTAATTTGTGGAAGTTTTAATGAAAAGAAACAGACTGAAGTACAAGAAAACAGTGCATGCATGCAAATCAGGAGAGGGGTGGTAAGAGTTAATGTGCTCAGATTCTTGTCTTTCTGTGGGAGGGCTAAGATATTGTTTGTAGGCTTTGTTAAATGTGTATGTAAAATTTTGTAGGTAACCATAAAGAATGGAAATAGAGTGTATAATTTCCACAGCAGATAGTCGGAAAAATTACGTAGGACAAGAGAACACAACAAGCTTCTTTTCGTCAAATAATAAATATAATCAATTTAGACTGGTAATCGTGAAGTGTTTATGGAGATTTCTGGTATTAAAATTGCCACGGGGAGGGGTATTAATGAAGCCTGGGCAGGAGGAGGAGGGGCACAGAGGGTGCGTGGCACTGTTGGCGGTGGAAGAGAAAGACAGAAAACCTTTCACAGCAGAGCTGAGAGAGGCAAAGCTTCTGTGTCAGCCATATAGACTTCATCTACACTTGGGGCAGCGGCAGGAAGCAAAGCAGGGCCAGCTGATGACGAGTGCTGGGGGAGAAGAGGGGCCGTGGTAATAATGATGGACCACCTCCAAGGTCAGGAAGGCCGGTGCAGCAAATCGGTGTATGGACTGCAACTCAGAGAAGCCTTCATCCTGGCCCCAGCTCACCCAGAGCAGTCTGAGATGCACAAGAGGGTGGCTGAAACGGGAGAACAATGAGACATCCCTCTAGACAGCACCTGGGATGCTCCATCCACCTCCTCCTATTCATACTGGACAGGAGGCCAGGGCAGAAGCCAGAGGGTAGAGGGGCTGACACAGCCCTTCAGGACCCAGCTGCACAGAGCCAAAATTGGAGGGTAGCACTGGACAACAGGGACCTTGACAGCTTGAGAAAATGGGCCTGGATGCCAGTGTATCTGCCACCTAGAAGTGTTAATTTGTTAAACAGGAAAACACCTAAATCAAAACATATTTAGATAGATTTGAAGATGGCTAAACTACAGAGTACAGTAATCCCTCACCCCACCTTCACAGTTTCAGTTTCTATTGCCGATAAAAATGTGAAAATATTAAATGGAAAAATTCAAACATAACAATTCATAATTTTCTAATTGTGCACCACTCCTATCAGTGAGTTGGAATCTTGTGCTGACTCACTCTGTCCTGCTCAGACGTGGGTCGGATTTTGTTCAATGTATCTGCACTCTGTACACTAATCAGTTAGTTAGTGGCCTTCTCAGTTATCAGACTGACTGTCACAGCATCACAGCACTGATATTCAGGTAATCTATATTTACTTAAAAATGACCTCAAAGTGTGAAAGTGGTGACACTGGCAATTTTATTATAGTAGATTGTTTCAGTTGGTTTATTATCTATTATTGTGCTTTTTGTGTATGTGGTTCTGGGGATTGAACTCTGGGCCTTTCTACTGAGCTACATCCACAGCCCTTATTTTATTTCTTATTTTGAGACAGAGTCTAACTAAGTGGTGAAGTTTCTCAGGCTGGGCTCAAACTTGTGATCCTCCTGCCTCAGCCTCCCCGATGCCAAGATTACAGGCATGCGCCACCACACCCAGATTTAGTATACCTAACTTATAAATTAAACCTCACCACAAAATATGTATGTGAAGGAAAAGACATTTTTCACAGAGTTTAGTCCTATTCATGATTTCAGGCACCCACTGGGGGGTCTCAGAACATGTTCCCCACAGCTAAGCAGGGATTTCTTTGATAATAGCTAACACGTATATACTACCTACTTTTGTCAGGCACTATCCTAACTGCTCTCTGTCTCTGATCTCATGTAATCTTTATGTACCCAAGATCCTGCAGCTAATTAGAGGCAGATGTGGAATTCAAACACAGACACTCTGGTTTCAGAATTTTGCTCTTAAATACAATGCTGCTTGTGAGCAGCTGGAGAATACCTTACCTGGAGAATATAGAATTCAGTGTAGGAGCTACAGACTACATGCATGTTTCCCCCTCAAAATTCATATGCTGAAGTCCTAATACCCAATGTGATGGTTTTTGTAGGTGGATTCATGGCAGGTACTTAGGTTATGAGGGTGGGACCCTGGAAAGAAAAGACACAAAACAGATGACCTCTTTCTTTGCTACATTAAGACAGAGAGAAGCCAGCTTTGTGTAAACCAGAAAGTGGGCCCATACCAAGACCTCAGACTCTCAGTTCCATGCACTGTGAGGAATAAATTATTATAATTATTATTGTTATTATTGTTAAACCACTCAGTCAATAGTATTTTTATGGCAGCTGAAGCTGAGATAGTTGGGAAATGATTTGTCTTCAAATATTGAAAAACTGAACATAGAACAAGGGTTAAACTTATTCCATATGAACCAAAGAGATTATAACTAGGGCAGTGACTCTTTTCAGTCCACCTTGGAAAAGTCAGAGGTCCCAAAACAAGAACAGGGGTTTTCCGGGGGTGCTGAACTCTGCAGCACTGGGTATTAGGTGCGTTCAGTTTTACTAATATGAAAAGAGCAAGTGGTTCAATGAGACTTTACAAAATTTCTGCCAACTCTTCAGTCAATAGGACCATAAAGGTCAGGGCTAAGAGCTGGGGGCTGAAGCACTGAATGTTGAGGGGTCTGAATTTCTACATTCACTTACTTTGCCCCAGAGCTTCTTGAAGTCAGAATTTGCATTCATACCTGAATACCCTCCCTTCAAACGTCATTACGAGCATCACTTCCTCCAGGATGTGTTTCCCACTGCAATGCTAACATCACATCACCCAGCTTTCCCCAAGCATGCTACTTCTCACGCAACCATGATTTGCCTGTTTCATCATTAGCCTGTTCCTGTATTACCTTTTATGGCTGCAGTAATAAATTATAACAAATGGAATGAATTAAAGCAAGAGCAAAATGCTGTCTCAGCAAGCTAAAGGCTACATGTTTGAAGTCAAGATGTGGGCAGGAAAGGATTTCTCCTTGCCTCTTCCTAATGTCCAGGGGTTGCTGGCCATCCTCAATAGTCCATGACTTGATTTGGTGTCACTCATATTGCTGCCTCTGTCATCACATGACCTTCTGTATTCTGTGCCCTCCTCCTCTTCTTATAGAGAAGCAGTCATTCAGGATTTAGGATCCAACCCAATTCAGTATGACCTCATCTTAATTTAACTAATTAAGTCATCAAAGATCTTATTTCCAAATAAGGTTACATTCATGGCTACCAAAGATGAAGACTACAATCCATCTTTTAGGATATAAGCCAAAGTCCCACAACCTCCCACGTTCATAAGACTCTGGGTTCTTTCAGGACAGAGTCTCCATTCCATGTATTTTTATTACATCTATTATGAATCACATTCTGTTCTGAGAAATAAAAAGCAGTTACAGTCAAGGTTCCCAAACCCATGGAGCATTTATACTATGTGGAGACCAACAATTATAACTAGCTATTCATGGTTGAAGCCAAATGCTAAGTGTATACATAATATGTGCACACACATATACATGCACATATACTACTTAATATATATTTGAAGAAGGAGCATGCAAATAGTAAAACACTTTCTGGCATGTTTACCGGAATCTACAAGTTTGGTTTCTCTGTGTCCCTTGTAAAACTTTTCTGCACTACTTGAATTCTTACTCTCAGTTGACTCTCCCAACCCAACTTTTCAAGTAACACCTCTGAGTACCAGAAAATGAAGCTTATAAAATGTATTCCTGGTGTTTTAATTAATTTCAAACTTTCACCTAAAGTAGAAAACACTTGCATTCTGCTTCCCTTCCAGGGCAGTGTCAGTTCCTCCCAGCCTCCATTTGTCCAGATGCCAGGTGAGTGCTTTTATTTCAGCGGGCAATTAATTCCCTTGAGTTCGCACTGAGTATTTGGGTTTGTTTCCTGTTGTTTCTAACTGCCTTACATCCTTAGCGACTTTGCTTCTCTAAAATGAGTTTTTTATATACTTGTCTCGTCACCCTTTCCACTTTCTGAGTCAATTCTGGAAGTCCTCTTTCATGTCTTTAGTTGCACTGTCCTGGCTGCCTCAATGTCCTGAGTTGGCTTAAAAATGCTTAGCTTTCATGGTGTTTTGAACTTTGGAGAAGAACCAGAAGTAGCAGGGTGCCAGATTCAATCAGTGAGGTGGATGAGGACACACTGTACTGTTTTCACCAGTCTGCCTTTCTGCTGGGCGGCACTCGGCAGCAGCATTCACTGCATTTTTTTTTTCCACACCTCATGAAGATACTCAGGAGGAAAGACTACCAGATCTGTTTCAGAAAGTGGCAAGATAGATATGTGTGTTTAAAGTAAGGGTGAGTAATTTGATCAGGATTAATGATAATGTGTCTTTATTGTAATAAATATTTTTAAATTTAAAAAAATAAAATTAGTTGTTTTAAATTACAAAATCAGTGAGGATAGACCTCGTTCAACCATTCCTGAATTTAGAATTCATTGTATTTTGGAGGAAGCCTTTTGATCCTCTGCCTTAAAGAAGGTTTTTGGGCAAAGACAATAGCATTGACAGTTTTTGTTTTTTAGTATGTTTGCAATACATAAAAAATTCATCATGGGGATTTGATAATATACATACTGTACCTTAATCCTTCTTATTTTCTCTTCCACTTGCTTCCGACCCATCTCTCCCCATCTCCAGATCTCCTTCCAGAATCCACAAAGTCTACCTTCTTGTTTCATATGTATATATATATATATATATATATATATATATATATGCTTTTTAGATTATACTTCGAGTTTCTCATGTAAGAGAAACGATGTGATAGTCAACCTTCTGTATCTGATTTATTTTACTTTGCATTATGAACTTCCAGGTACACCCAGTTTTCTACATTTGAAATGGTGTTATCCTTCTTTATGACTAAGTAGTACTCTACTGTGTATATATACATTTTCTTTATCCATTCACTTTTAAATGTCCAGTTATGCCACCAAAATCTGATAGAAGATGTACCTGCTTTGGACAGATGGAGAAAGAGACCTGGGGGGAAGGGGTATGTTTTACCATATGTTGGGTAGTCTCTGTATGTCAGGCATTTAGTTCAGAATATTGTATTCATTTTAATGCATACGTGGGCCAATCAAAATACAGTGTGTGTTTAAACAAAAAAATAATTATAGCAAAAGACACATTGCCATTAATCGCCCTAAAATACTCCCCCCTCACCATGAACACTTTATCCCATAATTCTTGCCACTTTCTGGTGCAGTTCTGGAAGTCCTCTCTAATGAGTATCTTTCACAAAGTTTGATCATACTGAGTGCTATCCAATGGAAAATCAGGCTCTTAAAATTATTACCATGTGCTTTCATCCACTTGCTCACTGAATCTTGTCCCGTGCAATTTCTGGCTCTTCTTCAAACCCAAAATAACCCAGAAAGGTAAATATTTTGAGTCAATTCAGGACACTGAGGCAGCAACAGCGACAATGCAACTAAAGACTTCCACAAAAAAAGACTTCCAGAACTGCTTCAAAAAGTAGCAAAGATTATGGAATTAGTGTGTTTGAACTGAGAGGGAGTATTTTGAAGGGAGTTAATGGTAATGTGTCTTTTGCTGTAACAAATTTTTTAAATTTGAATATTCACTGTATTATTGATCCTAACACCTATGTCCCATTAAATGCTCCTATGGGGATAAGAAAGGGGCACTGTTAATAAGAGTGTTGAGTGCACATACACACACAAATCTCTTTCATATATCAAACTTCAAAGTATCACAGCCCTTCCCAGTAGTTCAGCACTATAAGAGGTGGAGAAGGGGGAGGAAGAATAGCCACAGAATACCCCAAATATAGTGTATGAATGTTTCTATATTGTTTCCTAGTAGTATTTATTATTGTCAGAACTTGTTTGCATCTGCTCTTTTCTACAGAAGGAAGTTTCTGCAGTTTCTCTTTTCATTTAGAATTATCCTTTCTCTCTTTCAGGAGAAAAAAAAAAGATATGCTTAGAGAGCAAAGAGGTTTTTTTTTTCTTCATAATTGTTTTTGAAAATTTGAAATACCAACATGACAGCCTGAAAGCCTCGTTTGCATATTCTTCATTCTGTTCTCAGCCTTAACCACACCAGTGAATATGAAATCATGACATGAAACAGAACCTTATTTATTGACATTAATTTACATTTGCACAGATTTTTTTTCTCCCAGAGAAGTATGCTTATTATTAGAACTCTAACCACAGCCTTCAAATGCATGAGCAAATTAGAAATTTGGGGTCTAGAAGTTAAGGTGAAAATGCAGTGAATTTCAAAAGGAAATCTGACTGCGTCTTCTAAATGAATGAATTTACATGTAACTGTGGAACAGAATACTGCATTACTTTGTTTATAGAAAATGTACAAGACATAAACTCTGCCATCAGGGAGTTTGCAAGTTCATTGGAAAGAGCTGAAATGGCTGAAAGTATAGTGAGCATAAAATGAAGTGCCGTATCGTGCTGCTGAGGCCAAAGTTCTGAGTCAGGTATGACTGAGCCATGATAACAAGCAGAAAGGTCTTAATGAGCTTGTCTTCCTTCCAGACGAACAGCAAGTGAAGGTGGTTGGGGACAAAGCCCTTCTGGAAGTCCTCCTCTGTGCTGGAGAAAGGCAACGAAGGAAAACATTAGTATTTTCTCCCTGGTTCAGCCCTTTGTGACCTCAAGGACCCGTTAGTCTTAGCTAGTTGACCGCACCTATACCAGTTGGAGTACCGAAGCGGTCAGTTACATAGACTTTGAGTCTGTGCTCGCAGACATGTTCTAATGACTGTGTATTGCCTACTACAACTGAGCAATGGGGTCAAAAACATCTCTTTGCTTCTGGAGTCATAAGCCTCTCCTCAGCGTTAGCTTTCCCCTGTTCCCACCCAGGGAAATTTTCTGTACTTGAACGTGCGGTGCCCAGGTGAGCTCAGCGCGGAATTCGATATGGCCACACGAGGGCAGCAAATAACACCAGACTCATGGATTCCCGAAAACGTTTGTTGTCCTCTAAATCTGATCTCTGCACTGTCATATTAACCCAAAGCAAGACGTTTACTGATGTGTGCGAGACACTGTGTTAAAGACCAGTGCACAAAAAAGATTAGAAGACAGAGTATAGCCTGCCTCTCATTCGAGGTGGGGTTATGTGTATAACCTTACCCAGAGATGCAGTACCTCAGGCCAAAAACGCAGCTTCTTGTACACAGTCCTATGTGTTATGGAGACATACACAGCTCAAAAACCGGGAAAAGACTTTTATCGGATAAAATATCGATGCCCAGGGATTCTCGGACTTTGCTCTGTAGGTCCAGCTCCGCCCTAGCAGTGTCCAGCGCCCAGAAGACACACGGTATGCATGTTGTGGAAGTCAACGATACACGGTTACTGCATTGCCTTAAGTGAACTCATGCCCCAAAGCCCCAAAGCAGGGTGAACTTCAAACACATTTGAGGCTGGAAGGGTTTTAAATGTGAGACAGGTTTATTTCGCCCTTTTCCAGACACTCGTCCATTGCCGTGTTAACGTGGGTGTCAGGCACGCGTGAGCAACATTTCACCCTCCAGGGACTCCACCTCCCAAGACGCCGTGACCTTCCCGGGGGGTTGACCCTTTGTTTTTCATTTGGCAACAGGCTCGCCGGTCATGTCGGGGTACTACGGTGTCAGGAGATCGTTCTTGTCTGACTCAGACTTCCACAGCAGTAAACCGTTTTCCAGCGACGCCTACACCGCCAGCGTGGTGAAGCCCTTCGCCTGCGAGCCGGCCTCAGCGCAGGGCCCCGCGGCGCTGCTGGAGCCGGGCCTGGCCGAGCCCTACGCGGACCCCCGCGCGCCCGCGCTCGCCCCCGGCCCCGGCCCCGGGCCCGGCCCCGCTGCGCTCTTCGGCCCCGCGCCGCTGCCGCCGCTCCTGCCGCCGCCCTTCCCCGGAGACCCCGCTCACTTCGTGCTCGTGAGTACACGCCACCCACGGCGGGGAGTGACAGGAGCTCCGGGCCGGGGTCTGGAACCGCGGTGCCTTCCACTACCAAGGAATCAATCTCTAAAGGTGGAATTTTAGACCGAAGGGGTGTGAGAGGGCATTAACACTGAGTACCTACCCTATGCCAGGCCTTTTTCTGTCCTTCTGTTACTTTCGTACTTACAATAACAGGAAATATTTATGAAAGCCCCATTTTATACATGGAAAAAGTGAGGTGCACAGAGGTGAGAGGGTAGTGGGTGGCGCAGCCCTGAATGAACCCGGCCCACCCTGAGAGAGGCAGGCTTGAGAGGCGGCTCCAGGCTTCCCTCTGCTCACTGAAGGCAGGGTGGCCTCCCCAGCGCAGGGAAAGTCCGCCATGTATTCAGAGCCCTGCTCCTCCCTCAGGGACAGGTGCAAACTCTCCCCACCAGTGCAAAGGGGATTCTAGACCCCAGAGTAATGCGAGGTCCAAAAAGAATGCAAGACAGGACAATACTGTGTACAGCAAAAGGTCAGGTAGACGTTTATTGTATTCTCACATCTCACTCGTCTAATGTTTGGGGGAAAGAATCACAACACATACAGCATAGGGAATCTCCTTTTAGAGTAGAAAGGAACCAGACTCCTCCTGCTGGTGTCAGAGGGTGAAGCCGCCTCGCGCGTGGACCTCAGCTGCAGCGGGAGGCCACCAAGGCTGTTCTGGAGGTCTCCAGCCAGCAGCAGCTCGGTATGGTTATCAGCAGAGTAAACTCAATGGCTTCTCCTTTCTTTAGAGGGACTCATGGGAGCAGACAGTGCCTGATGGCTTCAGCCAGCCGGACCCCGTGCCCGCCGAAGCTCTGCAGACCTTGCCACCCAACCCCAGCTGCCTCTCCCCTCTTGAGTCCGCGAGCACCACCCAGCACCGGAGTGCGAGCTGGGGGGCCTCCCTGACGGGGACTCAGCCTTACTCCCTGCACACGCTGGAGGACCTACATCACACACCAGGCTACCCTACCCCACCACCCTACCCCTTCGCCCCTTTCATGACCATGTCCAACGACCTACTGCCCAAGGGCTTGCCTCTCTCCCCAGATGAGGGGACAGACGCCTCTTCCCTTCATGATCCTTCACCTTGGATGAAAGAAGACGGGAGTATGGCCTGGGGGTCCTACGAATGCCGCAGAGCTTACTGAGGGGGTGGACCAAAGGACTTTGGTGCTTTTCTTTAAACTGGGTTCTGTGTTCCACAGCTTGCTTTAAGTGTGCCTGCTCATTCAGAACCGGATTTTTAGGATAGGCCACCATTTGTTAATGGACGATGGCATTTATTTGTAATCCTCCTCTCTGTAACCCCACTGAAATCCGACTCAATGTTACTTAAATACACCATGGACCAGGACCAGGTTCTAATGAGTGAGGTCAGTTTGAAAATTTAGTAACACCTTACACTCTGAATCTTCTGTTATCTTTTAAGTATCATTTTTGGCTCCGATTTGTTTTCTTAAATTACATTAAAAAGTTTTTGTAGATCATAAACCATAATGATTTTCCTGTCTGGTCTTTCTTAGTTACAAACTATCTGTATTCTTTAGTAAAATAGAATGGATAGGATATAATATGGTTGGAACACATTAAATAAAACTCATACTGTGTAGCACCAAAAAAGTTAGTTGTTACATACATTTGCCTCGCTACTGGAACATGTAAAGGCCTGGTAAAAATATAGCACCGTATACAAATGCATTATTATCATTAAAGTAGTGTGAGATCAGGAGACCATGATTTTGTGAATAGTGTTAACTTTGTTTTAAAGTCCAGGATGTCCAAAAATTAGTCCAATCTCCAAAAAGAACAAAATTGTTTTCTTTGATCAATGATAGCTTTAACTAAACTATAACTTGTCTCTCTACAGTTGTCTGAGTGGATGGGTAAAATGGGCATTTGGAGGACAAATAGGAATCTGTGCATATTAAAGAAAAATATAAAAAATAAGACTAAACTGTTAGCAAGAAACAGAGTACAAAACATTGAGAAGCAAAGGGGCTCTACAGAAGTATGTGTTGTCATGTGTGAGTGAGTAGCACTGCACATAGCATCTCCTGACTACTGAAGGAAGGCCTTGTCTGAGGCTTACTGGTCAGAGATGGATAGCTTTTACTAGGTAAAAATGAAGAAAATGACATCTGAACATGAACCTGTGTTGGGTAAGTTTAATAGGGGTGAGTTGCTTTTCCAAATCTATAGCAATCCCCACCAAGCAGTGCACCTGTCCACAGACCACACCCATCATAAATGCCTTGCACAGTTTGACTTTGCAAATGCATGAGTAGAGGCCTACAGATTACACCTCCGCCCTTCCTCCTATCTTCCTTTCTTTACTTCATTCTCCTATCTTCCTGATCCCCCTAGTCCCCCCTAACCATCTTCTGGAGGCTAATCTTCGTTTTCCACCCAGATGACCAAAGTTCCTCACTATAGTCTCCATCACATCTTTTGTCTGTGTCTCATACTCTACCCCAGCTATGGAGGAGTCCAGAAATTGAAATTAAAGGATTAATTCACACTTACAAATGCATACATGATATTTCTCCTTCTCCAGGTCTTCAAGAGTATTTTCTGATCAGCAGACACTACTAATATAAGGAGTACCAGCAGAAATGCTTGGTTAGGGAGTCATCCTTTGTCTCACCTGAGAGAGTATTCCTAGGGGACAAATCAAGAATGAGCTTTCCTGGCTGCTGGTTGGCACTCTCCCCCCACCTCTGACCAACTCTTTCCTGCCACCAGCTCCTTTTTGGTTCATATATTTTTCTTTTTAAGTTCCAGTTTTAACTGGCATACAATAACTATACATTTATAAGGGTACAATTTGATGTTTCAATACATACATACATTATAGAATGATTAAATCAGTGTAATTAGCATATCTATCACCTTAAACATTTATCCTAGGTTTTTTGAAATATTTTATACATTAATATTGATCATAGACACCCTACCATGCAAAAGCACACCAGAACTTACTCTTCCTAAGTGTAACTTCATATCTGTTGATTAACATCTCCCCAGTCCCCCGACCCATACCCTCTTTAGCCTTTAGTAACCATTATTCTACTCTCTATTCCACAAGAGTTACTTTTTCAGATTCAACATATGAATAATATTGTGCAGTATTTGTCTTTCTGCATCTGGGGTATTTCACTTAACAGGTCATCCAAGTTCCTCTATGTTGTTACAAGCCACAAGATTTTATCATTTTATGGTTGAATAGTATTACACTATACTTATGTACCACATTTTCTTTATCCATTCACCTGTTTATGCACACTTCAATTGAATCCACATTTGAATTTGTGAATAGTGTCACAAGAAATTCCCAAGTGTAGCCATCTCTTCAGCAGTATAGAGAGGTTCCTCAAAAAAATTAGTAATAGAACCAACATAAGACCCAGCAGTCCCACTACAGAGTACATAACGCAAAGAGAATGAAACCAAACCTGAGCTTTATGCTGCTTAATACTGGTTCTTCAGTGAAGGGTGGCAACATCAACTGTGGAAGAGAAAGCTACTCTTTCTCAATTCCCTGTGATTTGGGACCTCAGTCTTACTTCGCAGTATCTTTGGAAGAGCTATCTCTCACCAACAATTACTCATACCCAGACAATGGACTCCCCATGTTGAAAAGAAGAGACTTGGCCCTTTCTGCAGTTAGGGGTTTCCCTGAAAGCTTTGGAGCCACTTTTCTAGATTGGTTGTGTAAAATTTATATTAACTATAGTCATTACTGCTTATCATTTGTTACTGATTATAACCAACACAATAATATTTGTGTAAATAATATACATGTGCCCACATACTTTTAGTTAGATTTGATTATAACAGTAAATATTAGATATACTCATATGACTTACCTTGTTATTTTCTGCTCATACGTTGTGCTCATTCATCTCTTGATGACCTGAAGATGAATTTGTTCTCAGATAAGTAGAGCTCATTAACCAGACCTTAAAACTGAGGAAAATACAGTGAGTGCAAAGATCTCTATATTCTTCCTAAATCATGCACTGTAATTGATTTTTAGTGTTTGACAAGGTTAACTTATTTAAAAAGTAGTCATACAGAGGCCCATATCCCATCTAATAACCTATTCAGTTATCTAACTAAAGTGGGTTGGAGAAAGCAAAAATAATGTTAGCAAATTCCAAATGATAAATGATCTTTTAGAATTGTTTAGCTTGATAATGTGTTTCTGCATTTTATATTTTAAAATGAAAAAAACTACATTATGACAGTGATATTAGTTATATTTCTCCATCCTATTTCCCAGTCGAGTACTCTCATTTTTCTACTGCGTGTGGGGACTAATCACACCTTTTCATGTGGAATACCAGCATATAAAAAAATACGTATTTTAATCTCCCTCTCATTTTTTAAACCTAATATTCTCTAGTCCTCAGCTTTCCAAGGTGAGCTGGAGAAATTTACAGAGCTCAGATTCAAAACTCCATCTCTTTTGACCCTGTGAGGCTATGGGATATATTTAAGATTTAAAGTAGTAGAGATAATGATGTTGAGTTCAAATTACTTAAGAAAGCTGACTAGATGATGATAATGTCACGAAGAAGTCAGAAGTGAATTTTACCCATGCAAAACTGCAATATAGATAATCATCTCATGGATCACTGGGAACAGACACTGAATATAGTTGAAAGTGTTTGTATTTCATTTACAATGTTATTCAAACCCAAAAGAAAAAGAGATGAAAACAACATCCTTACCTTGTTTATATAATAAATACTTTTAAATGGTCATTATGATTTGCCACAGCTCAGTTAATAATACAATATCATTGTACTATTGTGGTAGAGGAAGAAGACTGAAGTGCTCTAAAAGAAAACCCACAAAGGGAAGAGAACTACTAACCTCAACAGCAAGATACATATTTATATGTAAATGCATACATACAAACAGAAAAAAGTATTTGGGATCCATTTTTCCATCTGAACAATACAGTTATAATGAATAAGACATCAGTCACATTTAAATTACAATGTTTAAGTCAAATAATGGTCTCTTTTTTAAGGTTTAATCATTGGATTCTGTCCAAAGTAGCCTCTCTATGCAACTCAGTACTAAACTAGTCATCTTACACACCATGTTCACTAGCCATTGACTCTAGACAGGTAAGTGCAAAATCATACACCCTAGATAAAGAATGGATGCATAATTAAAAGACTAAAAAGGAGGATCATGAATGGCTCACCCCTGTTCAGAGCACTGGCTCAGGACCCAACATATGGTAGGTGCATAGTAAGTCTCTGTTAAACTAAAACTATACCACAAAGATGCATTACTATTTAGCCCCTAACTCTGTGAATGACAACTTTCCATAACCAGTATATGAGAAAATTCTTACCACCTTTAGTATAATATTAGACTTGCCGGGCCTGGTGGCGCGTGCCTTTAATCCCAGCACTCTGGAGGCTGAGGTAGGAGGAGCATTGAGAGTTCGAGGCTAGCTTGGGCTACAACATGAGCAAGGCTGGCCAAACTACATAGTGTGACCCTGTCTCGAGAAAAATAGGGCTGAGAATTTGACTCAGTGGCTTCAGCACCTGCCTGGTGGGTGAGAGGTTGTGAGTTTGATCCCCAGTACCGCAAAAGAAAAAATATTACTCAGACTCTACAAATTTAGATACATGAATAGTAGGCTGTAATGCTAACATATTTAAGATAATTGATTTAGTACTATTTTCAAATGCCTTAAGAAGGAAAATTATAGAACCTTTAAAGTAGTACAGAAAAATGTTGATGTATTTGTTTAGTATCTATATATACTATAAAATATTGCTAAGAAGCCTTATAAATAAAAGTTACTCTGCTTGGTATCTCTCTTGTGTGATTAAAATAAGTGTTATGAATAACTCAGGAACTAAAGATCTCACTGTGGATTTAGCTCAGTGGCATAAGCACATGCCTGGCAGGTGCAAGGTTGTCAGTTTGATCCCCAGTATCAAAAAAAAAAATTGAAAAAATTGAAAAAAATCTCCTAAGGTAGAGTTAAATAAATAATAATAAAACTTAATATAGCTATTTGCAAATGATGAAACCATGTTAATCTGCTCTTTGATATAGAAGTATCTGACCATAACCTCTACTAAGAAGTATATGTTTGCAACATACAATATCATTGTCAGTACATTATAAAAAAGAAAAAGAAGAAATGTTACAAGTTCCAAAAGGAAAAATGTGGATCAAACAAATAATATCTAGGAATTAGCTCTTTTGCATTGGGAAAACCAATAAATGTTTCTGCTAACTTTTCCCCTAATCAAATATTCTTGAGTGGAACAGTCCAAAAGTTTTAATGTTTAATAAATTAACTTAGTCATAAGTGAAAGATCACTCAACCATTTTATTATTCAACTTTATAAGAACCTGATGATATATTCATAGATTTTCATCAAGAATTTTTGTGTGGCATTGGAGATTAAATGCAGGGAGTACCAAGCTACATCTGCAGCTCTTTTTCATATAATTTTGAGATAGAGACTGGCTAAGTTGAGCTATCGCTGAACTCTTGATCCTACTGCCTCAGTCTCTTGAGTAGCAGAGATTACAGGCATGTACCACTGCATTTAGCACTATAGTCTTTATATGTTTTTGTATGTCTTAAATATCACATAATAAAAATATTTTAAGTAAAAGATAAACATTTTAAAAAATGATGGGCCAGGGATTTAGCTCAGCAGCATAAGTGCCTGCCTGGCAAGTGCGAGGTTGTGAGTTTGATCCCCGTACTAAAAAAATAAAGAAAGAAAGAAAAAGAAATGAATGATGGTTGGGTGGGGTGGTACATGACTGTAAGCCTAGAACTTGATAGGCCAAAGCAGGAGGTGAGCCTCAAGTACAAGGCCAACCTGGGCTACATAGTGAGTTCAAGGCCAGTCTAAACTACATAGCAAGACCTTGTCTTAAAAACAAACAAAAAACCCAAACAAATAAAAAAAAAATGAATGACAGTATTTTTCTTGTTATCAAATGCTTATCCATCATGGAAACTTCATAAGGAAAAGTCAAAACTTTGAGTTATGTCTTATGGGAATATACAGATTCTGCGCAAACTGTTAAACAATTTTCACCTAATAGTCTCCCTAGTTGTTTTTATCTGGACCAAATATTCATTCTAAGGCTCAGTAAGTCCTTGCTTCCTCTATGTATTCAATTTTTTGGAACTTGATATTTCCCACAAGGTTTGGTAACAGTGTCTCGAGATTAAGGTGACAAAAGACTTTTGCATTAATAAAAAGAATTTAGAGCTATAGTCAAATTTGCAGGGAATAAGCTACCCCTTTCCTTTATACTGTATGTCTTTCAGTGCGTGTGTGTCTAAGTTTAATTATAAAAACCTCCTACTTTGAGGGAGAAACATAATACTCTACAATGTCATTTGCATGCAAAAGACTCCCAAAATCATTTCAATTAAAATTCCAAATACAAATTTGTCCTATTCATTCTGGATACCACTGATTGTCTGTAATAAAGCCGGTTGGACAACATGATATCTTCTTCAGACTGACACTGGGCTGAGCAGATAATCAGCATATTATGAGAGAGAGACAGAGAGAGAGAGACAGAGACAGAGACAGAGACACGGATAGAGAGAGAGAGACACAGAGAGAGCACAAGTGAGCCATTCAGGACCCCTCCTGTCTCTCAGGGGCTAATCCTATTCCCCATTCATATTCCCATTCCTTTTCTGCAATAAAGCTTCCTACTCTTTAAAAAAGAAGGAACGAAAGAAAGAAAGAAAGAAAGAAAGAAAGAAAGAACGAACTAATGAATGAACTAAATAAACCTATAACAGAAAAGTAGTAGTGTGGAAGTGGCAGAACAGAATGGTTGATGAAAAAAGCAGGAACTTACTTATCTTTGCATTCCTTGTACATCATACCATGACTGGTACACAGGTGGTGTTCAATTAATACCTAACTGGGTTCTGGCTCAGTCACTGATCACAATATTATTCTAACAATACGGAGCTCCAGTGGCACAACTGGTTAACGTGTGGTACTTACACAATAGTGTAGCTGCCTGCCTTATACACGGTGAACCGCCATTTCCTCTACCCAAATTCTGCTAGGAGCCAGGATTTTAGCCAAATGCTGAAGAGGCTAGACAGTCTCCAGCAGAGGTACTGGAAAAAGTTCCTAAGTCCCTCTCAGTACTTCAAAAATACCTCTTAATACCCAATATCCAAACGCTGCATTACATTTTTAAGAAGATGAACTTGTTACAACAGATCAAACACCATGATGTATTTTCACTTTTTTGGGTTTTTTTACTAAAATCCAAAAGGTATTATCATGACTTCAGGGCAGTTAGTTATTTTACAAGTGACAGCGTGCCCAGTCTGAGAAGCACAAACGGTCACCACCAGCACAATTGACAGTTTGTCCTCACCTCTAGACAGCCTCTTCTTCAGGGTTCTAGTATTTCCATAAAACTCACAAGTCCTTGTGCACACTTATTATAAACTGATGGCACACCAAGCTACTCCCACAGGCACAACACTGTGACATATGTTTGTATATCTTAAGGGTGATGTTTTTTCAATGCCATTCAAAACTCCTTAGTGAGTCATTAAATTGAAATGGTGACTCCCAGCCAACATGTAGTTCACATAAATATAATGATAAGAAAGACTGAATATAATAGAAAGTATCAGAATGCTTCACACACACATGGGTATACATTATTTCATGATGAGTTTGTGCTAGAAATGTGGATATTATTACAGTTATATGTAACATGTAAACAGAATTTCTTATTGTGGATTGAAGTCAAAAAAGTTTAAAAGTTTCTGTAATGAAAGATCAGAAAAGAAGGCTGGGGATATAGATCAGTGGCAAAGTGCCTGCCTGGCAAGTGCGATGTCTTGAGTTCAATCCCCAGTACAAAAAAAAAAAATTGTATAAGATCAGAAAATAACAATAGTTAGAGCAAGGACTTCTTTAAATAACAATAGTTAGAGGAAGTTACTAAAGTTTGAATAGCAATTCTGCCATTTACATGCTCAATAATGTCAGCAAGCTGCTTTACTCCTCTAAGTGCGTTTGCTCACATGTGAAATGGGAACTCTACATAGTGATATCCAGTAAACAACGCAGGATGACTTTAAAAAGTCTCTTAAGAGGCTCACCCAATTCTGTGGGTGTGTGGGGTCTTGGGATTAAAGGGGTGGGTTGCCTCAGTGACATCACACATTCACATTTGTAAGATTCACAGGACCCATTTAGAAAGGATTGTCCCTTACCTCCACAAGCATGGTGTCTGGCCCTTTAATAGCCATGTTGGAGTTTTACAGTGACATACACAACAGGAACCAAACACTTGAATGTTGGACTAATGGCCAGGGCAGAAAATGGGGAAGGGCTTTTTCAAAACAGTGATCAGGCCTGGAAAATTCTAGTTTTCTGAAGTTGCTGTCCATCTCAACAATAGCAGCAAACACAGAACTCTAGGATTGCTATCATGGTTTAGGCGGACATTTCTGGAGGAAAGGACAGAGTTCTTTGCTGTCTCTATAGACGCCCTGACTTTCAAGAAGTATAGTCCTGCCCATGCTTGCCCCTCTTCTCCACCAAGCTTCCCAATCACTAGCACTAACTTCCATGATGCTCCCAGGAAGCTCGAGGTCTTCCTGGCATCTCTTTTAAGCTCCACATGGAAGGTTGGATGAGGAAGGACATTAAGCCTGAAAGACTGAGAAAACACCCAAGACAGGAAGGAAAAGAGAGGCCTGTAGGAGCCAAGGAGAAAAACAGAAACACAGAAAAGAAATGGAGAAAAAAAAAAGCGACAGGGAAAGAAAAGGAGAAAAACAAACAAGGTGGGGGAAGGTGTGAAGGTTTTTAAAAAGCAAACCAAAAATTAAGCATGAAAACAAAGAGAAAAAGGGTAGAAGAGATTTTTAAAAAAATTAAAACAAACAAACAACAACAACAACAAAAAAAAAAAAAAACAGAAAAGACTATGAGGACAAGAGACTGCCCTAATTCCAAGCATTGACCATTGTCTTCCCTCTCCTCAGACCTGGTCTTCAGACCTGGATTCTGCCAGGCAATTCCAGGGCAAAGCCCTGGGGCCTTTAAAGAAATAGGCTCCACAAACTGATAAATCTCAGACTGGGGACAAATACATTCCATCCTGCCTGCCAGTGCCAGGTGCTATCTCAGTTGTCCCCACCCCTGATCCTTTCCCAGATATGTGGTCCACCTGCCTTGTAATTCTTGTCAATCACAGTCTTGTCCCTTATCACACTCAGAGGCATACTTTCTCTGAGCTCCATATGTTGCATCCCGCATCTGACATATTTGAGGGCATTCAGATATTTTTCAGGTGTAGGCCTGGTGTTTTTGTTGTTGCTGTTGTTTTGTTATTTGTTTGTTTGTTTGTTTTTGCATATCAGAGAATTCAAGGATTAAAAAGCAAAGGCCTATAACCATCACTTGGTCTGGCATCCTAGGAACATCCTGTTTGCAAAGGGACCCTCATCCTGCTGCTCTCTCTTCTAGTGCTGCACCCTTCCCCTAGAAGCTACCAAAGGATTTGGCCTGCACTTACTTCCTGTCTGGATCTCTCTTGCCTGTTTCATCTTCCAAATCACAGGCAAAAAGTGCAGTCAGTGATTGGGGAAGATGAGCCAACACGGTTCCAAGTCACTTGTAAGGGGCTCAGGGGTCAGTCTGATCTCAAGTCCCCTCAAAATAAGAAGCCCTCCAGACAAATCCATGTCCTTTCAGCTAAAATGAGAGCAGGAGCCAGGCCTGTTCTAGTTTCCTAACTCACAGTACTACAGGGGCTGCTGGAAGGAGAAAGACAGATAAAAGGGTATTTCACTGTGCAGTGAGGTGGGTGAGGTTGCAGGCATCTCCTGCTCCCTGGGGAGGAGCAAAGGGTCTTGGCGGCCAGGCATTCAGGCCTGAAGCCCCAGTGTTTGGGGCCCAGGAAGAGAAGGGAATGAAAAGGGGAGGGAAGCCAGCACGTGGCCAGGCGGAGCCAGGACGAGAAGTGCGAGGATAAGGCCTCTGCTGTCCTCTGGCCTGAAATCTGGACCCAGGGTGACCCCTTGCTGTGCCACACCCCCTGGCTGCCATGTTCACTTACCAAAACCTGAAAATTCCCCTTAAAATGGAGAGTGAGCATGTGGGAATAAGTCTGGCTGTCCAGCCTGGTTCAGGTGGTGATGGGGGTGATTCTAAGTCACTTTGGGCTTCAGAGCTGTCTTTGAGACAGAAATATAGAGCATCTTTGAGGACACCTGCTCTGACTATGGCAAAGTGGACAAAATGCTCAAAATACAAGAAAAGCAAGGGTCAGGACCCAAAGAGGCCTCACTCCCTGTTTCTCTGGTCTCTCTGTGGGGTGCCTGTGTGCAGGATTTCTGCAGAAGATAGTCCATTTTGTTAAGCCTTTGAATATTCAAATTGAAAGTATCGCGCAATCATTGATTGTCAAATCATGGGTTTCTAGAGGTTTTAAATACTTGGCATGAGAGGGAAAAAACTCAAACCTATACCCGAAGGTATAAAACATTAATTCTGTGTATCTCCTGCTCCGGGGATCTGGGTGCAGTCGGATGCTTTGTGAAACTTTAAAAATGTCGCATCTCTGCCTTTTTCCCTGCACAGGAGCCTTTCCAGGCGCTGAGTCCTTGCAGCTGCAGCATCCAGGCCCTGACCCAGCTCCTGCAGACCACGATGTCCGGTAACTCAGCTGCTTCTCTGGGGGTCGGGTCATGTGGGCCAGGGGCATTTCGATCCAGGTGTATTTCCACAGCTTTTCCTGAATACAACAGAGAGGCACAAAGTCAGGGCAGGAAAGAAAGGGCCGGGCGGGGATCCGGGGAGGGCGCGGGCCATGCGGCCGCTCCCACTAGTCGCCTGCTCCCCAGGGCAGGCAGAGGCCCAAAGGCCGATTTGCTCACTCCGGGCAGCAGCGTACCCCAGGTCCATGCCCACCCTCCCACTTTTCCACCGTCTCGCCCCGGGACTTCGCGGCGCAGACCTTGCGCGACCAGAAGCGGCGGCGGGGGGAGCTAGAGGCTCGCGGTGAGCGGGGAGCACCCGCGGCGCACAGCTGCAGCCTCCGTGCGGACCCCTAGCCGAGCCGAGCTCCGCCGCCTGCGGAGCCCGGAGCAGTGTGAGGAAGAGGGGCGGGAGGGAGACAGGGAGACTGCGGCCCGGAGACGACGCAGCGTCCTCAACCTCTGGGCCGGTTAAGGGAGTCCCCGGGCCTAGGCGAAGAACAGCGCAACCTCCCTTCCCGGAGCGACCCTCAGTTCCCGGAATCTGGCCGGCGAGTAGGGGGCTCCCTGCTGTCCAGCTGCCGTCCCTGCAGTGACCAGGGGAGGCGCTGGCTGCCTGGCACTGTCGCCAGACGCTGAATGCGCAACCTCCCCCAGCCACCACCGCCCCCAGCGCGCGCGCGATCCCCAGGCGGTCACTCCAGGTTAGAGGTCAGGACCGAAGTCGCCTGGGCTCCTGCAGCCACCCTACCCCCACCGCAATAGCTCGCCCATCCCGGCAGGGGCTGGCATAAGAGCCGGCGGGACCTACTTACTGTGGCTCTGCAGGGCCCGGGGCCGTGGTAGTCCCGGCTCCTGGCGCGGGGGGCCCTCCCCGTGGACCCTGCGGCTCGCGCCAGATTGCTCCAGCTTGCCGGCCAGAGCAGCCAGGCCCCGCCAGCTCAGGGGCGGCCCCTTCCGGAGGCGGCCTCATAGGGACTGCCTGGCCTTGGGATCCTTGGGTGATTTCCCCGGAGTCCGAGTCTGCGCTGCACCAGAAAGGGAGAGGGGAAGAAAGGGAGAGCAGGAACGGGGATGAAGGGAGGAGGCGGAAAAGATGGAGAGCCAGCAAGGGCGAGGAAAGGGACGAGGGAGAGATGGCCAGAAGAAGAGAGGGATGGGCGGGAGACAGAGAGGGAGCCCAGTGAGCCTGGCTGCTTTACTGGGGTCAGTCCGTCAGGTCCGTCATGGACTCCAGACTGAGCTAGCCAACCCCGCGGCTTCCCGAGTTGACTTCCAGACGAAGGGCATGTAGAGGTCGTAGCCTCCCCAGAAGCCATGCCTGACCTAGAGAAGGGACTGACAGCTTCACACTGAACGTCACACCACGGTGGGTAGGCTAGGCTCACTGCTATGGATCCCAGTGCCCCTTGGGTCCATGTACCCTCACCTCCCCCAGAGCCCCATAGCCCCTCAACTTTTACTTAACGAAGGTGGTGGGTTCCCCTGGACTAGCCTCCACAATCTTGAGCAGAACAACCTGTGTGCTAATCTGTGTTCCATCCCACTGGAGCTCTGAAAATTACTCAATCTCTTTTTTTGTTTGTTTGTTTGTTTTCATTCACTTTGTGTTCTCTAAATCTAGAAATTTGGTTTTGGGTGCTATAACCTATGAAGGATACTCTCACTCTGCAGCCAGACACCCAAACCTCAGACCTGACAACTGACTCAGTTTCCTTTCCCCAGAAAAACCGAAGGTGTATCAAGGTGTCCGGGTAAAGATCACAGTGAAGGAGCTACTGCAACAGAGAAGGGCACACCAGGCAGCCTCAGGGGGAACCGTAAGCATGAACCCCTCCCTCCCTCATTCCCCAACCCATAGTAGGCCTCCTCGGCCCTGTGTCTGGGAAGGTGTGAATGCCACTGGAGACCCAACCTTCCTCAGCTGTTATAATAACTTCTGTGCCCCGCTTCCTCCCACTTCACAGGATGCCACAGAGAACCCCTGGGGCATGGCATGGGGCTCAGGACTTGGGGAAACCCATCCCTTACTGGTTAAAGCTGAGTGTGAAAGGCTTATTGGTGTCCTGCAAGGAGAGCCAGTCAGCAGCTAAATAGATGAATACTGTGTGAGGAAGACAATGTAGGTACACTCCTCAGGCTCATAGCAAAATCTCTTTCAGAAATTCACCTCAGTTTGAGGAGCCCTTCCAGGTTAACATCTCTGTGGAACATCCTTCATTCTCTCTTCATCCTTCTGGAACTCAGCCTCTGAGATCATTTTGTCTGTAAGTTGCCAGTCACTAAAAGAAAGTCCTCAGCAGAAAAGCCTCATGTCTCTGGAGTACGTATAGAA
Organism: Dasyprocta punctata; assembly: GCA_004363535.1. NCBI lineage: Eukaryota > Metazoa > Chordata > Mammalia > Rodentia > Dasyproctidae > Dasyprocta > Dasyprocta punctata. The sequence goes on along the minus strand of RJWM01001477.1, from coordinate 117,223 downwards.
CCACTTTCTTAAAATGTCATAAAGCCGTACGTAGTTCCAGCTTATTACAAAATTGATTTGGGCAGTCATAAGCACCTGCCACTTTATATACCTTCCTAACACAGATAAGTATGCCAGGAGTGCTCAAGGAGGGCAACAGCAACATAACTAAACAAACAAAGTGAGGCTATCCCCAGAGAGGACAGCTCCTTACTGAGAGCCCTTAGAGTGTGGAGGTTGTATCAGACAAAGAGGGCCTGCTAGGATTACTTCTTCTTTACCCTGTGGGTATCTGCCCCACAACAGTTTTTGTGCCTGGTGTTGTTTGTATTCAGTGTAGGGCTTCACATAAATGCCCTTTGGCAATGAACCTCACGGCAAGAGAGGAGGCGCATAATGTAGAGTGGTAAGATGCTAGATGAACGGGTTTCAGACCTCAGCTCCTCCAGGGTGTATAGCCTCTAGCAAGTTACTCAACCTCTCTTGCCTGCTTTTCCTCTTCTTTAAATTGGAGATAATATCAACGGTTAAATTAACTACTGCATATAAAGCACCCAGAAGAGCACTTTCCACACAGTGAGGGCTCAATAAATGCTATTATTATTTAGGAAAGGCAACTAAAATACAAATGCAACCAAGGATTGAAAGCCAAATATTCAGTAACACACATTATACTCTTTTCTCAGAGTTTAGAGTTAAGGGGTGAGCTAGCTGTGGTTTGGTACATACAGATGGAGAAGTTAGTATATCCAGGTGCAGGATTTCAAGTAACAGTAAAACTTCCTTACATTTGTAGAGAACTTTATAATGATTAGTTTTTTTAACAGCCAAAGAGAGGTAAGTATAAAAGTCTTGCCATTGTTGGCTCTGCAGATCTATCCATACTAACGAGGAGTCTGGTAGCCTCAACTCCTTCAATTTAGAGATGGTTACACAATTAATAAAACTAGATCTAGAGGGAACTGGAAAATGATTCTGAAGCCAAAATAAAGATCAAGATGTTCATTACAAAATGTAATCATTCATTAAAGAACTTTGGTACTTGGTAGAATTCAGTTTCACCTGTACTTGGAGAAGTTCATTGCTCTTGGAGTTTTATAGATTGGTTTTGCCCTTGTTTCCCTGTTAGCAAGTGCAGGATCTAAAGCATTTCACTAGTGTATTTGACCAATTTCTCTTCCCTGGACCAATGTCACATCTTTTTCTAAACCTTCTCCCCGCAACCACGAGAAATAAAGCAGGACTCCTGAACCAATGTTTTGCAGGAACACTGCATTGCCCCTGGAAGATTCCATCAGATCATTCCCTCACAAGCATGCAGAAGTACTGCACATATAATTGCAGTAGGAGAGCCAGATGTAAAATCCATTACTGGGAGCCATGGGAAGTATCTAGGATTCTAGTTATGCTGGAGAATATACTCAGCAAGCAAGGAAGGCAGCTACCAGATGATAATTTACGCTTGCTCTTTGGTGTAGACCTTTCTACTTTAACAGATGTCTCCAATTTGATTGTTGGCAGACATCCCTAGGAAACTTTAAATCAAGGAGAGAATTAATTGCATCAAACATTACAAAGCAAGAAGAAATTTTCTCTTCTTATAAAGCCAGAGTGGTATCCCCAGTTTGGAATTCTAAGACGGCAATCATGGACAAAAGTTATAGACTGAGACAAATATCCAAGTTTCAAATTGTCCTAGAAGAAACTGTGCCTGCCAGACTGCTAAATTTAATTTTTAAAATACTTATTTCAGCCCGATCAATTTACAAACACACTGACACACCCGTGCACATGCATTTCCTCTGCCTTCAGGCTAAAGAGAAATTTCAGTTAGTACTTACCTAAAGATCTAATTTACTTTTCATTTTTTTTCACCATTAGTTTTTTAAACAGCCTTGATGTGTTTTTCTAAATTGTAGATTGTGGTTTTTGATGCTGTTTGAAATCTAAGAGAGGTGCCTTTCTTTGTATTGGAGTGAAGTAGAAAGTGAACCCATGACTAGAAAGATAATATCAAGTAGGATATTGTAAACATACCTCGGGGAGATAACAACAGGATAACAAAGAGGCAGGCAAACAGGCAGTCTTGGGGAAGCATGGGGTTAAAGATGAAACAGATTTTTAAAAACCCACTCCTTCCAAGTCCTTTAGCTCAGAGCTGCAGCCAAATATTTGCATAAAGAGCTAGTAAAGGATTCCAGTTTCCTGGTTCATGACATTACAGCATGGATTATTTTCAAAATTAACACCACCTCCTATTTCAGCAATGGCTGATTGTGCAGTTCTCCCAGTGTACAGCAGTGAGTATCCCCTGGAACCCAAGAGGCCTGGCTTCCCATCACAATCCCAGAGCTACGCTGGTCCCTTTAGACTTCAAAGTCACCACTTGAAATCTAAAAAAAATAAAAAATAAAAAAATTAGTATAATTATCATTCCACCAGAAATTATAGGCTGCTTTAAATAGTTAAAATGAGCAGGCTCATAAACTTTAAATACTGTAATGAAAAAAGCAAATTTATAAAAAATAGAAAAAAGCATGCAAAGAGTTGAAATATTTCCTAACAACAGACTGGAATTTTCTGGTATGCTCCAACTCATTGACTATACCTTTAAGAAAGTGTTTTCTATTTTAATAGTTCATTGATAGTAAGAACATGTGAAAATTTTTAGCAACTTTGGTTTAACAGCTTAAGAATTGTATTCTTTAGGACATGAATTCCTTAGACTAAGAAACCAGATTGAATAGGAAATTTTTTAGAAAAATGATTAACTAGGTCATAGATTAAATAAGTATTATTTGTAAATTGAATATTTAATAGAAGGGCTTTTTGCTGAGTTTTCTTGAGCTATTACATTTCTGTAACAGAAAATTTATTTACATTAATTTTTTAAAAATCAAGATAAATAACTTGATTTTAAAAATCAAGATAAATAACTTAAAACAGAAGTAGGGAGTCTGATACCAGAAAAACAATTCCCAACCAGGAAAACACAAAAATTGAATCTAAATAAAATATAACATTGGTTGTATTTTTTTAAAGCACTCTTTTTTTTTTTAGAAGGAATCTGTCTTACCTTGTAACAGAAGGAAACCTAGTTGCCATCAAAATATCTTAGCTTCTGTGTAGAGCTTCTGTGCAAAACTTCTGTGCTTCATTTTGCTTCATAGTCATATTCTTGTTTTGGCAGCTGTCTGGAGGCAGCAGTACCCACCTTTCAGACCCAGTTGCACCATCCTCTGCAGGTCAGTAGAGCCAGCATTGCAATTCCTTCAAACCCTCTTTCAAAAGTCCATCTCAAAAGCTTTCCAGTGCTTGATTCAGGGGTTAAGATAGGCACCACCATTTAATTGTAATTCAACCAATCAGAAAGTGAAAAATGCATAGTGGCTCCAGATGCAAGCCCAGCAAGGGAACAAGTGCAATTCTTTGTCCTCCTTTCTGAACTATTTTCTGTTGTCTCTGCTGTCTGTTCCAAGACTTTGTTCACATTTTTTCTAGTTCCTCATCTCCAAATAACTAAACTTGACTGTAGAATCAGAACTTTCCAAGAACCTCTTTATCTTTTAGTGTACTAATCAATGGAATACTGACCATCCTGAACACTAAAATAATGCCTTTGCTCTTGTTCATTTAGTCTCCAGCCGACAGGGGCTTCCCTCCTCTTCTTTTCTCTCTTCCCAGAGAGCAGTTCAAACAAGTGTAAGTTTTCCTAGCTCAATACAAATAACTCTATTACATAAACATTCCTTCCTATGCCACTCAGCTGCTAAGAGGTCATAAATAAGGAAGCCTGTGTTTATGGATGGTTTCCACTGAATGTGTCACTTTAACTTAACCATAAAGGAACTTGAAACTTCAAAAAATCCAGTGTCTTGTAGCCCCTTTGATGGGTACACTCAGAACCTCTCTTCTTTGAGCATTTAAGAATAATCATGCATCGAGTCTATTCATACTAAAATGGAAAAGGAGTGATGTTTTCTGAATTATTGTTTAGTATTTGACAATTTTTGTTGTATTATCATATTAACATGTCTACTATGCAAGCACTTTATTTTTCACAATTTTAAACAAGCAACACTAATTTGTACTCTACATTCTTGGTTTCTATTTTTATCATTTCCATTCTTATTAATGTATATGTCACTTTTCAAAATTCTTGCCTCAAATTTAAATTAACTGTGAAAAGGTTAGGAAAGCAGTACCCCTGAATCAAGAGAATTCTTTTCAATGGCATAAGGAGTATTTTCATAGCCTCAAACAGATCTGTCAATTAGTGCTGAGAGGTTTACTTAAACTTCAGGTAAGGGCTGGATGTTAATGCTTTTACAGGAGACTCAAGCTATCAACTGTAACACTTGGACATGGGTTGAGCCACCATACTTTATTTCTGCTCACACCATATTGATATCCACTCATTACATTATTAATCAAAGCCGGGCGTGGTGGCGCATGCCTTTAATCCCAGCACTCAGGAGGCTGAGGTAAGCGGAGCGTTGTGAATTCAAGGCCCGCTTGGACTACAATGCGAGCGCAAGGCTGGCCTGAGCTACATAGTGTGACCCTGCCTCAAAAAAAAAAAACTAGGGCCAGGAGTTTGGCTCAGTGGTGTAAACGCCTGTCTGGCAGGCATGAAACTGTGAGTTCAATCCCAGGTGCCACAGAAAGAAAAAAAAAATTATTAATCAAAATAATTTTGAGGGCACTGGAATGTAAAATGACTAGAAAGTTCAAATGGCCTGTCTATTTACTTTTCTGGAACTTTCTAAGTACATTTTCCCCCTATGTATTCAGAATATAGAAGAAAACTACATTCAAATCCATTTTGCAATCTTAAAAATCTTTTCTCTTTCTCCTCTAGGACTCTGCTTTGAGCCTGAACCTATGTCTTCCACACCCAATTATTTTAACCCCCGAGAATTTTCCACTTGTATTTCTTATGAAGAAAATCCAAACTGCCTGGACCAGATCTTCGATTCCTACTTTCCGACTGAAACATTCTCAGAGTCCTTGCCGGACCCCACGCAAAGTGTTCCACACTGTCTGCCTGACAGCTTCCAGGCCACCCCTTTCTGCTTTAACCAGAGCCTGGTAATTTATCTTCATCTTTTATATAATTTGATTGTTGCTAACTATGGAGTAGTAATGCTTTGTAAGAAAGTTGCATCATCTCCTGAGGAATCATACAAATGCCATCAAGGAAACAACCAGAGAGCCATTTATAATGCAGGGTGCAGAGATAGCCACTTGTTACAGGGCATAAACCTTTGAATGCACTCTTAATTATGATTTTCCAAGTAAGTTGATGGGTGGCTCAGTGTGTTTTAAACTTGGCAGTTAAGATATCTCCTTATTTGGAAATATCTGTTTTAGCCAGTGGCTCTTGCATTTTTAAATTCTTGAAAATGAAACTAAGGTTGTATCTACACTTTCCCAAACTTCATTTTGAAAGGGAAATTGAGGGGTTAGGTTTAGTTACAGAATTGGCACTACTAACTGGTTGCTTTTGTGTCCTATAGGCACAAGAACTCACTTGGGTCAGAGATGGCAAGTAAAAAATGCCCTAATCTTTGCAGGAATTTGTATTGTCTGTTCTTTATGGATCTCAATTGCTCAGAAATGTGTTATTCTTAAAATGCAGCACGTTTCCGTAAGATCTACTTATCTAAGTATCTAATTACTTTAGATGTCTTTTAGAGACCTGTAATTTTTAAAACTTCAAGCGTAAAGTTATAAAAATTTTAAGAAATATGAATACTTGTTTAGTGTATCAATATACACTAAAATATATGAATATTGTTGCTGGTTCTCTATCACCCAGTTCCCTTCTAGTCTCCAAGTCAGGCTTTCTCAGTGACAACTGTAGACTTGCTTGAGAGAAGACAGTCAGTACTTTGCTCCTCATGGGGCAAGACTTTGGTAGCAGAAAGGTTAGTTATGCAGCTTGGGTATCTCAGAAGCAGCCTCCTAGAGGATCCAAGTTCTGCCTTTGCATGTGCACCTAGTTCTTCACAGTCAAGGGTGTGGAGAAATATCCAGGGTGCCACCTGCAGCTTATATTGTAGCACACAGCAGGATTTAATGTGCAGGTGACCTAAAGTACAATGGGATTTTATGGTTTAAGAAAAAAACATCCTCCAAAGTATGGTTGTAACAAAGGAAGCCAGTGAAGCAAGGTAATTGATTGTTGGGAAAGAAATAGGCAAATATAGAGTATGGTATCATGAAATCATGTAGTCAACAATAAAATTACTTCTCCAGACTTGGGTTGGGTATTTTGTTTTTTCACCCCTACTTTTCTTACCTTGTATTAATAAATCCACACTATACAGTTCTTTTGATCCTGTCTAAGTTATCAAGCTCTTTGTTTGCTGCTTTTCATTTCTTTAGACCCCAGGATCGCCATCAGATTCCTCCACGCTCTCTGGCTCCTTAGACTACAGTTACTCACCAGCTCAGCTGCCTTCATACACTTCAGAGAATTATAGTTCTCCCCCTTCTCTGGATACCCTGAACCATGGCTACCCCCAGGAAGACTACGCCTACTACCACTTGCCCTCGCATGCGCAGTACAACTGCTTTTCCACTGCCACCACGCCAGTCTGCTGCTGTGCGTCTTGTGAGGCAGAGCACTTGGAGGCCTTGAGAACAGCAGAGTACTTCTATCCAAGCACAGACTGTTTGGACTTCACCCCCTTAGCAGCCACCACCAGTGATTTCTACAAAAGGGAAACAAACTGTGACATATGCTATAGTTAATAGAAATTACATGATTTGGGACAGGGCGTGGGCGTATCTATTTTTCTGCCACATCTAGATGACACTTCAAAATATGCAACCTGTTAACAAAATATCACAAGCACAGTTTGCATGTCACTGTTTTCCATTTTCTGATGCTAATGTCAGCATTAATGTCAGGTCCTCAAAGCTGGTCATAGTGCCTACTTTATATGATCAGAGTTACAATTTTTGTAGGTGACTTTCCATTTACTTTTCTGTATAACCAACAAATTCTGTTTCTTTTTTAAACTAATAAATAATTTTGTACTACTATGCTTTGGGAATTTTTTTTTAAATTTCCCACTGTCTTCTCTGTTTGATTTGAATATTTTCAATTAGGCCAGAAAATCATCAACTACCCTTGAGTGGTTTCATCTTACTTTTTCATGAACTAAAAAGTATTTTAATGTAGTAGGATGCCTTTGCTACCATAGAACAGGCTGTGATGGTAGAAAAGCAACATATGTCCCTGTATTAAATGAGAATGTACATTTCAGGACAGGATCAGAAAAAAGACATGGATAAAGCAAGATCTGGTGGCACATGTCTGTAATCCCACCACTGTGGGAAGCTGATGTAGGAGGATTACAAGTTCAAACCCAGCCTGGGCAATTTAGCAAGACCCTGCCTCAGAATTTAAAAATTGAAAGAATGCTAGCGGTCAGTATAAAGGATGTAACTTCAATGCCCAATAACCCAATATCACAAAAAGAGAAGAAAAGAAGAGAAAAAAAGAAAAGAAAGAAAAAGGAAAGGAAAGGAGAAACCTGGATAAAAGTTTCTTCTATTTGATATTGGCCAAAGAAATGTTAATATGACCAAAACCACAACTCAATGGAGGTAATACTTATTAGGGTTTTCTGGCGCAATAGAGAAGCAAAAAGTAAAAAAAAGAAAAGAACACGTAATGAGGACATGAAAAGGAGCACACAACCCATGGTGGTTGGGCTATCTCCTTTGACCGGATATAGAGAGGCAGAGGGTTATGTGACCTCTGACTGGAAGTGGCGCATGGGGTGGGCATTGATGACGTGTGAGGAACTGATTGGAATTTTCTTCCCACACAAATGGGCAAGGGAGTTGCAATTAGGGTTGAAGAAGGAGGAGGAAGTGGTAAAGCGTTTCTGTTTTGGCCCTCCGCCGTGTTAGACCATTGCCATAATTGTACAGCAATTTATACTAGGGCAAGAACCTTTCAATACTAACTTGCAGATCCAAAGCACTGTTATGTTAACCTTTTTGCCAAATGCTTGACCTTCTTTCCCTTGGGCACAACCATATAGTTTTGAATTTTGGTTGCTACCTATGCTATGATATGCTATTAAATCTTGTTTGTTGAGGGCAATTACAACAAAAGACTTAATCACATTAGCAAAGTCTAGAGGGCATTTTCCGTATCTCAAGCTTCAGCACTGTGGCAGCAATATTGGTACTGTTAGCACTGGCCACAACCATTTTCTGAAGCCTTCTGGTGTACCAGAATTGTCTGCAGGTTTTCCTTCTTGCACATTTTAATCTTTGTTACAACACTGATAGCAAATTAAGGTGTTGCAGGTCCAGAGAATTTAACTCACCTGCCCAGAGTTGCCTCACGCATCAACATACAAGCTTGGGTGTGAAAGAATTCAAAGAATTCTGCTCCTTACTCTCCCATAATGTAAAGTTTGAGTCACCATTTGAGAAAGACTGTTCAGGAATATATGGGATCATTAAACCCCAACTTCCTCATACACACGAAGATCCATTTCCATGAGGAGAACTAAATCAGACACCCCAGAAAGGCCAGACTGAAGCAGAACACTAAGATGCCAAGCAAAAGAGGTGCCTGCATCCTATAGTTTGGGGGATGGGACCGACTAAACATGACCTCGATGGGCTTCTTCCTATCAGGAGACGAATGTGCTTTCAAAATGCCATTAATTTTCCTTTCCCTGGGGGCCTTAACTAAGGTTTGGGCAAACATGACAAGCTACAGCCTGCCTTATGAAATAGTTGTGCCAGGAAAATAGAACAATTGCTGCCTTTCTGAGATGCCAATAAAACTAAATTTGTGATGGCTTGAAACTAAATTGAAACTGGCTGGTTGTCAACAAATATCTATTCACACAGACCAAAGCCCCTACATATTCTCCACTCACTGCCAGCAGGCATGCCCAAAGGCAAAAGAGCAGAGAAACCAAAGATGCCCAGTGGTTGGCACCAATGTAGCCTTTTCCTGAATTCTATTCTTTTTTAAAAAATATATTCCCCCTTCAATCCTCTACCTTCTGAATCCATTATCTTGCAGCTCCAACAGAGAGGATTTTTGAACCCTTGTATTTTCTTTTCTTTCTATTCCCCTTAGTTTTATGCTAAATCTAGTATGGAAAATGATTCAGACCAATGTGAGACTAAGGCAAATACAGATAATGTGCATGACAATGTATAACTCCACCTTAACATGGTCTTTAAAAAATTCGAAGATACTCAGATAGATAAGCCACCAGGGGCATTACCAAGTTCAATGGCCTCTGCCTACTCAGTGTCCTGCCTGCTGTAGCACACACTGAACAGCTCAGGAGCTGGATAAACCATGTGCCAATGGCCCTGGAATAACCCAGACTGCCTCTCATTAAACACACCAGGCAGGAGGATAAAAGATAAAAGCTTATACCTCAGTGTGACAAAGCACAACCCAGCAAGTCTGGGGTGGGGCCTAGGCATCTTTATGTTTTAAATATACTAAGGTGATTCTGATGAGCATGGTCCTTTATCAACATTTGTAAAACACTGACACAGTTAGTGAATTTTTCACATGAAAGACCTGTTAGCACAATACTAACAGTTTACAACAACTGAGCTTTCTATGGGCCAGTACTGTGGACACTGTGTCATGTAATCCTCAAACAACCATATGAGAAATATATTATTATTGTTCTCATCTTTATGAATGATGAAACTGAAAGTTGGAGAGATGAAATAACCTACCCACAGTCACACCACCTATAAATCAGGGTAAGAGTTCTCCAACTCACGTTATATAATGTTATTATTTGAACTTCCAATAGCCTCAGTACACTTTCCATGCATTATTCCTGGAAGGATATTCTTTCTGGAATCCATTTTTACCCTTAAAATTCCATGTATATTTGTAGGCAGTTCTTCATGGACTACAGAAGCATTCAATAAAATTATAATTGGAAGTTTAGATGAATGAATAAATTTGTTATTCTGAACCATCAGAGAAGTTAAACAAAATGTTAATGAAATGCTTACTACATGCAAGACTGATCACATTACTTCAAAATGCAAAATCAAAGGTTAAAAGGGGAGTTGATTTTAAAAAGAATTTCAGTTAAAATGGACAAGAACTGATTTTCAAATTCTTGGGAAACTTAAATTAGGAGTCAACTCTTGAAGCATAAGAGAGATGAGACAAAGCTAAAAGTAGTAAAGATTTGGGAACTATTATCTCGAGCAATGGCCCAGAGCACAGCATCTTGGCAGCTGGCCTAAGCCTGCAGGTGAACATTCGGAGCAGTGTGTAGCTAGATAAGGAAATTGAAATTGTGGGGTCGGGGAGGAGAAGCTACTGCTGATAGACTATGTTTCTTAAAATAGTCTAGAAAGATGATGGCTAAAAACGGATCAAAGCCAATGAAGCTGTAAATTAACGACATCAAAATAAGCATGGACTCACCATCATTTCCAAATCCTCAAAATCCACATTAGCTAACCCCAGTGCAACTCACTGGTGAGGCAACTCAGGAAAGTAATTCCCACTTTACCTCCCTTCCTCTTACAGATAATGGTGTGGAAATTCTATGCCTAGGAGCATGAACTGATTAGTAGGGCATTTTAAACACTTGGGGCTTGATTTCAATGTGGCCAAAAGATGGCCATGGAGGGCCTTGTAGCTCTGTGATTTAAAAGCAGACTGATCGGCCTCATTCCTTATGTTTTGATAGACCTCTGAGCAAGATTAGGGGCTAGAAGATGAACAAGTCTGAGACACAACTTTGCATAATAATAGAACACCAAGGGCCAGGGATATAGCTCAGTGGCACAGTGCCTGCCTGGCAAGCATGAGGTCGTCAGTTCAATTCCTGATGCCAAAAAAATACAATAATAATAATAACAATAGAACACCAAACTCACTGAGGGAAGAAATCTCTGTCTGTTAGGTCCTTTAGCAAGCAGTCTCTATTGCTTAACATGGATAAAAAGTATACTACTAGTAAGAAATATTTGTCTGTGTCTGTGTGTTTTGTGTGTGTGCTTTATTAGTTGCCATCTGGATCATCGGAAGAAAGGAGTACATATCTGCTCTTTAACATGTCAGGATTGGACCTGGAGAAGTGCAGCTCACCTGGGACTGTTGTAGTAAAGCTATCAATTTCCTCTCCCATTGTGAAAAATCTTGGTTGATTAGGTGAGATTTTGAGAAAAGCTCTGATTTGATTACTGAAGTCCTAGGATTTTCCTGATGAGGATAAGGAATGAATTCTAAGGGGATCAGTCTGAGGGCAGCATCATTTTCCTGCAGGGATGTGGTAGAAAATTTTACTACATTTGTACAAAAGAGGAGTCCTATTCAAGGAGGATTCATCAGAGGGCAGGGGGATCTACTAGGAATTGAGGTGTGTACCCTATGAGACGTGGCATCTGAGGATGGTTCTCTGTTGGTTCGTGAACCCAGTCCTATTTGGCATTATGTTTGAACATTTTTCCTCTCACATTTTAATTCTTATGGGTTAATTCATAGAACCATGGGTAGAAGTAAAGAGACTCCAAAGGGGAGTATGGTCTCTCCAATTTGTCCTTTCTGTTGAGCCCTGTGTGGAACTGGTACCATCTTGTTGCAGGGACTTGGGTCTAGGACTCACAGGAAGTGACCAGCAGCCAGTGAACAATGTCATGGTGAAAGTCACTGTCATGAAGAAAGACATCATTTGAAAAGCAGTAGCTCCTAGATACAGTTAAAAGACAAGTAGGAGCCAGGCAGAGTGGTGTACACCTATAATCCCAGCACTCAGGAGGCTGAGGGAGGAGAATCGCCAGGAGTTCAAGACCAACCGGGGCTACACAGTGCTCAAGTCCAGTCTGAACTACATGGCAAGACCCTGTCTCAAAAGACAAAAACAAAACAACAGAACAAAAACTAACAAAAAAAAGTACAATTGAAAGTGAAGGAGTTGTTACTCAGGTCACTCAAAGAAACTGGGGATTGAACCCAAGACCTTGTGCCTCCTAGACCAATGCTCTATTCTACCACAGAGCTACCTAAGAAAGGGTAACTTTAGGACAAATTCAAGAAAGCTTGTACACAGTGAGTAATAAAGGTTTTTAAATTGTCTTACTCTTACATGTTGAACATGTAAATTTTTTCAAGCAGGGCTTAGATAAATTGGACTGATAGTATCTTAGGGCTGAAAAGGGACCCAGAGATGACCTACTCAGGGTTCTCAACCATGGCTGCTCAATACCTGGCCTGAGGAGGTTTTAAAAAACTTAGACATTGGAGCCCCAGACCAATGGATCTCAGTCTCTGGGGTGGGATCCACACATTAGGAACATTTTTAATTTTTAATTTTGAAATTACAAAACATTGCAAAAACAATACATATGGTCTCTGTGTCTCCTGCAACTAACTTGCTTAAATGCTATCAGTCACCTTAAGTAACTTTGATACCAAAATCAAGAAATTAACATTGATACAATACTGCTTTAATCCGTTTTCGTCATATTTACATACATGCATTTATATGTCAAAGGTATGTGTGTTTCTAGGCAATAAGAGTTACTATTTTTTTTAAATTCTTTGAAAACCTTATTCACAGTCAAATTTGAAAACTAAGGGTCCAGTCAAGACAAATGCTTATTTCACAGGTGAGGAATTTGAATCCAAAGTGGCAGAATAGCCTGTCCCAGACATGCCCACATTTTGAAAAGGAAGACATTTGACCTTCCTAGTCCAGTATTCCTTTCTGTACAAGTGAATAATATGCTACTAAAAGAAGAATTTGTGTTAAAGGACAAACAATTTTTAGTAGTCCTTCTAAATTCATAAGGTTATTCAAAGATATTTTTTAAAGAGTCCTAAAAGGCATAGGCCTTGGTCAATGGTGAATACTCTCCCTCATGTTCATCAGATAATTCTGGCCTAAAAGGATCCTATAGAAATTCTTAAGTCTTTTGCTTTCTCTCCCTCTGTGTTGCTCATTTTCTTTGCTCTATATCGCAGAGACTTCCATGGCTGGAAACACATGGTGACTCAATTATTATTATGACCTCCTCCCCTGCTCTCATGAGAACATGCATCCAGCCAGGCAGAAGAGCTCAATGACTCTGCAGGACTCGTAATCTTCATTTTCTGTATTTTCTTGGCCTGAATGAACCATAGACCTGTCCCTTCCATGGTAGCCAGCATTTCACACTGTATGTCTTGAGCTGTACATCTGGAGAAGTGTTTAGAAGGTAGTCGTTGTATAGGTGGGATAGATCCAACCCAATCACTTCTCAGCCTGAGCATGTCATCTGTCTTAGCAAATTCTTTTGCCCACAACAGAATAATGCAGCCTGGACATCCATTTAAACCTGAATTGGAGTCTGGGACCAGGGGAGCTGCAGTAGACTGAGGGTCTCCAGGGAAAAATTTGGCAGATTGTAACGCTGAAGCTCTAAACTCCACCTAGCTCTCCTCCTCTGACTCTGCTCCCAGGACCTGCTCTTGGCTCACAAGCCAGTTTCTGTTGTCAGTTTGAGGAGTCAGACCGTTCATGAGCAACCTGTTCCCTTTAACACAGCCTTATCAAGCAGAACTAGACACAGACAGCTGGAGAATCTCCAGGTGACTGCTTCAATTTCCTTCTGGAGAGTTTTAAGCATTCACTGACAGACAAGCTGAAAGGGATGAAGCTTTTCTCTGTGTCCTCTATATTTCACAAGGAGGTAAAAGAAAGATATAATAGAAGTATCCAAGCCTCCCCTTCCTGCCAGCACTGCTGAAGATCTCCCCCACCTCCACTTGAAAAGAAGCCATGTATGCTGCCCTGAGCCTGGCACATGGCCTCTCTTGGCCTGTGAGCAAGAGTTCAATGATTAACTAGAGGAGGCCATCTGTGGAGGATACAAGGGAGCCTTGTGATCTGGTTAGCCATGCGGACCTGAACCATGGCGCTCCCTCCTACTTCCACTGCAGGAAAAAAGGGGGGCTCATTTCTGCAGTAGTAAGAGGGGCTAGAGCTCCAGCTTCCAGACACTGACCCCATTTCTGCATATGGCAGCACAGACTCCAGACTTTGAACTCTAGAGACAGCCTTGGCTCAACACCGGGCTCTGCCACTTATTTGCTCTGCAACATTGGACAATTAATTTGTATGGGCCAAAATTTAGTGACCAAAACCCACACAGCAGTAAAGTAAAACCTAGTCATTCAGGAAACCCCTTCAAAACTGGTTTCACACTAGGAGCAATTTATGAAATGCTATTTTTCTTGTATTAATCACAAGGAGGCTACATCACAGCCCAGAACATTCAAGACTTTCTAAATACTGCAAAACATTGAGAAGAGACCATCTTATTCTGGAGAGATAAAAGGATCTTCAATGACACAGAAGTCTGAGAAGGGAGGGGCTTTCCTGCCTAGCTGAGTTTTATGCTCTCCTTACACACTGAGAAAAAAATCACATTTCTGATTACTTTAGCTAATCACCTCTGCAGACATTCTTCCCACCAAGTTACATTTTTCTACTCTATACCAGATCCTCTGTTAGATCACCTTCAGGCACTATCTCATTCAGCCCCTATCACCAGACAGTGTTAACTCATTTCTGGCCAGGGAAACTGAGATTCAGCCAGACTTGGCCAAATGCCCAAACCAACCAATTTGATGGCCATAATTTACATTAGAATCTGTGTAATTTCATAATTTATTTCATTGCCTGTGTCTAGAAAGGGTCCTGGATACTTCTAGAACAGAACTGTCCTGGAGCGGGTAGCTCACACAATTAACCCACTCCTCACCCCCTCCCATGGTCATCCTTCAGCAGAACGAGGGCCCCATTCACTCTGACAACATGACGCTGCACTGGAAATTTCCAGACAGTAAAATGTGGTACAGAACAGAAAAGAACTAAGAGACTTGTCAGCCATTACCATTCTCTACCAGGAAACAGCTCTAGCATAGCTTGGTTTCTGATGGTGCCTTCAAATTATTATTTTGAATAACCTAAGGAAAAGTGGACAGGTCATGGAAGACATTCTTGGAAAGAGCTTAAAACTGTTAGTCTGTTCTGCATTCAACAGACATTTATTGTGCTACAATTATATAAAAAAGCAAGCTTAGCACTCTGCAGATGGAAAAATAATGAAGACCTGAACTCTACTGACAAAACCTCACAATTCTGTGTGAAATTCTCTACTATAAAGCAAGTCAGAAAAGTTGTAAAAATTGAAGAACAGAAAAAGCACTAACAAGTGCTACTGACTCTTAAGTATTGAATACAGAGTTCCTGTCTTTGTTAATCTCGCAAGTAAGTACACACAGGTGGCTACATGGTTTTGTAAAGCTATGTTAAAGATATCAGCATGTGGAGTGAATCGGAAAATCTGTAAGTGTTAAACTGAAAATAGGTGATGTTAAGTGGCTGTAGCACTTGAAGTGTGCTCTGGTATTTGGTTTCAGGTAGGCTTGACTGTTTCAAAGAAGTATTTTTACTTCTAATTATGTTGATTTTATACAACTTAATCTCTCTATACCATCCTTCTTTTTCTGTAAAGTGATGGTAAGAAAAATGCTTACCTCCTCGGCTTATTGTGAATATTAAATGAGACAATATGTTGGGGGAAAACACCCAGCTTTAAATGATTAGTTCTTACAAGTTAGTCATTGCTATCAGTTACATAATGAGTGATTACTTTTTTAAATAATAAAAAGTTATGTTCCTCTAGGGAAAAAAAGGAGAGGAACATACAGCTGTGATAAGTTATCTTTCCTTTCAGTTATTTCCTCTCTTTAGAAAAAACCAAATTTTTAGGCTACCACATCTTAGACTGAGCACAGGAATCACCTGAGGAG
The DNA here is from genome assembly GCA_004363535.1 of Dasyprocta punctata. NCBI lineage: Eukaryota > Metazoa > Chordata > Mammalia > Rodentia > Dasyproctidae > Dasyprocta > Dasyprocta punctata. Next base: position 101,406 of record RJWM01001477.1, on the reverse strand, counting down.
CTTGTTTGGATAGAGGTTTTGACTCAGCAGACCTGGACAGACCAAGGCCCCGCACTGCCAGCAAGTTCGCAGAAGATTCTGATGCAACTGGTTCTCAACGAAGATGTTTATTCACCCAGTGATGGTAACGTGAGTTGTAGTAATGGTGTCCAAAAGGAAATTGTATGTAAGCTTGGGTAAAACTTTCCTAACCCCCAGTTTGCTTGTATGTGAAATGGAAATCAAAATGACATTTATTTATCTTCAACCATTGTTTAGGATGCAATGAAAATAGACATGAAGCACTTACCCCAATGCCTGGCACATAACAAGAGTACCACAGGCATTAGCTACTTAAACTTCAAGTTAAAGAGTTAAGCAGTTAGTTCAACCCTTTGACGGAGACCTCTTATTGCCTACTCCCATACATCCCTGTATCATGGTCAGAAACCATAGTAGCAAAAAGCTAAGAGTTCACCCTTAAAGTCTGAATGCACAATGGTATGAGTAGAGTTAGAGAACTCATTTTTAGTGTTGTTTGTTTTTGTTCTTTTTTCAGACTGAATCAGAAACTTAAAGCTAAGAGGTATTTTTAGTGTTTCCAGCTACTAAAAATTCTTGTTGCCACCAGATAAAGAAATACAGAGAAGGAGAAGCTTGAAACTTGCCTACATGCTATCCAAAACCACTTCTTCCCTCTATAAAAGAGTCAGTACAGCCAAAACAAGCAGCTGTGGTTGATAACACCAGCCTGAGGACAGACACAAGGCAAGAGACAAAGCAACCAGTGGCTACTGAAGTTGCCCATGCAGCAGCCAGCTCAGGGAACTAAGAACGCATAACAGGAGGCCTTGGTGAGGACCCACAGCACTTGCCTTTGTCTCTGCAGCATATTTGCTGCTAGGAAGGTCAAACCTCACTGAGAGCCATGATGACAAGTGCTTCTAGAAAGCCACTACCTGTGCCAGAGCGGCTGCTAATGTAAGGGAGGGATGAGCCCAGGACATAGTCTTTGGCCTCAGGGAACCCACGGGGTTGTTATAGAGGCAAGATTATCAGGATGAGGACCAAAATTGATATATAAAAAGAAAGGGGAAAGGTTGGGATGATGAGGGAAAAGAGGAAGGGGAAATTGAGGAGGTAGAAGAGGTTAAAGGAATGAAGGAAGAGAAAAGGAGAGAGTAGAGAGAAGGAAAGAAGACAATAAAGGCTCTATGCCATTAATATGCCACAAATTCTGACTTAAAGGAAAAATACGCATCCTGAATCTCATGGAAAAGAAAATACTGACAGGAAGGAGAGAAGTACACTTGTACACTCAGCAGTCTGATAACCTTTGGCAGCTTGTCATATAGGAAAAGGCAGATAGGGTTAAACTGTGGATTGAATAAGTTTTCATGGGTTGATAATATAATAATATTAAGTGGTGATTAGGTCATGAAGTGAATGAGATTGAGTACCCCGGTAAAGGGGTTTGGTAGGCATTTGCCTGCTTGCCCTTCTGTTTTCTGCCAAGTGAACTCACAGTGAGCAGAGGATGCAGCAGCAAAGCCAATTGGAGGCAAAGAAGCCCTCATAAGACACTAGATCTTTCAGTGCTCTGCTACGAGACTTCTCAGCCTCAACAACTGTGCTAAATAAATTTCTGTTCTTTACAAATTACCACTTCAGATATTCTGCATAGTATCACAAATGAACTAAGAGACATTACCTTTCCTTAAAGGAAAGCTTAGAGAAATCCTATTTTCCTCTATTTCTTTCAGCTATAGCTCATGAAACTGGGGAAATGGCAAAAATCTGGGTGGGGGCTAAAATTAAGAGGTCAGGCAACTCTTAAGCATGAGTCAGAGGTCTCCAAAACTGCAGAGAAAACCAGCCCTGGATCTGACTCATGTAATCATTACTTGCCTCTTTCTTCAGCTTCCTCTCTCTCCCAGGTGGAGTGGGGATTGTATCTGACTGCCTATATTCGGGGCCAGGCAAGTAAAGATTAAGCTGAGATCTCAGACTCACAAAAATTCTGACTGGCAAAATCCATCCTTCCTGGCCCAACACAGTTCACCATTCAGCCCCTCTTTCTCTTCTTCTTATTCCCCAGGACCTCAGAACACTCAGAGTCCATCCGCTCCTGATAACAAGCACAAGACCAAGTGAAGAAAGGGAGTTAACAGCACATCCATGAGAGGTTACAAAATCTCTTCCAGTCCCTATGAATATCTCCCTCATTTGGTGAAGAAAATAAAACTCCTGTTTAATCCACACACTTTCTGCCCCTCAGAGGTAGTTCTGCTTTCTGAAACTCAAAGAAGGGGCCAGAATTAACCAGAACTATCCTCTACCCTTTGACTCATCTTTTATATGTCCATCTGACTGAAGTTTCAGCAGTAATGGTTAGTTAGCCAGGATTTTTAGAACAAAGAGGATTTCAGGCTGAATTGATCAAAATCAAAACCTCAGGCTCATCTTGACACTTCTCTAGTGACGCTTCATAAAGCCAGACCCACCCTACCAAAAAAGGTCTCTGCATAAAAACCTTGTAGCCCATTCTAGAGCTTTTTTGGCAAAAGCTGTTTAGAGAAGTTTTACAATCTCCTGAAATCATCTACCTGCCCCATCTGCTTCATGGCAACAATCCAATGGCATCTTGTAATTAGCCAACTTCTCATAAAGTGGGGGTTCTCCACTCTCATAAAGTTCTCAGATACACTATACAAATATCCAGTTGGCATCAGCAGAGCCTAGCAATTTAGTTGGGCAAAGAACAGTGCTTGGAGATCCAGAAGGCCCAAGGTCCCAAACTGGACAACTGGTCCGGAACCTCTTCTGGATCCTGGGGTGTCGCATTGTTCTGCGACTCTTAGAGGAATGGTCCTGTGCATGTTTGTTAAGCAACTGAGTGCATTTGCTCACCAGCATAATAATGCCAACCTCAAGGGGCACTTGTAAACACTGGAAGAAAAAAGAGGTAGAGGAATGACACCTTCTGACAAGAGAAAGGAAGCAGAGAGGGAAGCTAAGGCATTTGCTTGATTTTATGAGATGGTAAGCTATTGTGTAAACTCAGCCAACACATCTTGTGTTCTTATATGAGGGCCTGGATATGAAAGGTGAGAAACACCCTCATGACTGCCACAGTCTACCCCCAGGCTGCAGTTTCAACTGGGTAATACATTTGAGTCCACTTCTCCTCCAGCCTACCTTTAGCTCAGCAAGACGTTTTAGAGGTAAAGTTTGATCATAATCACAAAAGCTTTTATAAGCCACCAGGTGAAAAAGGATTTCCACATGCTCAAACTCCATTTAAACTTCCCCTTGTAGGTCAGAACCGGGAGCTGGGACTCCTTCAAGTATAAGCAATCAAGATACCATGGCAACTTCACACCAACTCTTATACTAATCCCTAACCACTAACACCCCCACACATACCCGCTGCCAGTAACCTAGGAAAGAGCTCAGAACTCTTGATATTCCAGAAACAGCTACTGCCCTCAAAAATAGTAATTAATTTTATATTATAGTAATTAATTGGATATTTAATATCCAAACCAAAACTATGTTTACTTCAGCAGCACATACACCAAACTGACACTAAGGGTAGGTATCTTTTACCATTATCATTTTATGGGAAAGGAAACTGAGGCCTAGAGAGATGAGATGCCCTGCCAAGGTCACAGAAATAAGAAAGGTGGGGTAGAATTCAAATGCAATTCATTTTATACCAGAACCGATATTTGTCCCAAGATGCCCTCAGCCCTGGATAGTACATCATCATGCCAGCCATAGTATAGCCAGGCCAGACTTTCAAAAATGCAAAAAGTGCTGGATAGACAGCGATGCAAATGCACACATACCCTGATGTAGATCTACCTTGACAGAGGTAACCCAGGTGGCCACTTGGCCATGGAATGCCCTGGCCAGATAAGAAGGCAAATGCCGGGCACCTTGTGGGGCTAGGGAACGTATCGGGTTTCACTGCTGTGCTGTGGCAAGGCAGAGCCCTATGTGGTCTGCACCTGCCAGGACCAGCTAGCACTGCTGTGCACAGCCTACCAGGCATGACAACATCAGCCTTCTGTGTCAGGAGCCTTTTCTTGCCCCAAGCAGCATTTCTAACATCTTCTCAGTGGGGCGCAGTTCTATGGCTCCATAAAGCAGCAAACCCAGGAAGAGGCTTCACTGACACCTTTGCTTGTCCAAATCCACCCTTCTTTCAATGCCAACTCAGGCCGTCGTGCTGTGGTACAGGTTCAGATGCAAACTCCAGCCAAGCCCAGCTATATGACCTTGGATGACTCATTTCATTCCTCTGAGCCTTCATGCCCTTTTGCCAATAAAATACAGTTAAAATTTGTTTCTCTCCCCGGGCTACCAAACAAATTCAGGGGCCCAGTCCTGGCTATGGTAAGTGCAAATGCTAGGCGTCATTTCATTCGCACTACGTTCTCTTCCTTGCATTTCAACTATTCTGCTTGTCTGCCTCATTCAACTTAGCATTTTACTAAACATTTAGTTCGGGTCTATTAAATCATCACTTTCTATTGATTCTTATGTAAATCTTGTCTCTCCTTAAAGCCAAGAACCAAGGCTGGTCTTTCCTCATCCCCCGGACCATCTAGCACAGTTTAGGACCATAATATGACTCATTAGTTGTGGGTGAGTTGGAGCTGCTAAGTGTATTGATAATACTATTAAACACTCTAGAAGAAAGTTCCTAAGTATGATGTTCTGTACTATGTGATTTACATAATCATGTTTTTCATCCTTAAAAAAATGAAGCAGGTACTGTTTTGGGGTTCATTTTACCTATTACTAAAGTTAAACAAAGTGGCCACAGTCACAAGGACAGGAAGCGGGGCAAGTCAGGATTTGAATCTATGTTTGTCCAACTCTGAAGCACATACCTTTAACCATTATCTTAATACCAGTTATTTGGTCAGGGTCAATTCCTCTACTGGAACAGTGTCCCACAAAAAGCCCGTGAGAAGTTAAAAAAGAAAGGAGGCATAGAGAAGGAAGCCCCAAAATAAAAAGTTCTTGGGGAAGGCCACAGTGGCTGCCATCTTCCTACCTGGTCTAGAACCCATGCAGCTCTCGTCCCGGCAGCAGCCCCCAACTAACTCCTATGAAACACACACACAGGAAATAGCATGTCAAATTTGAAAGCAGAAAAATAAAGTTTCCCTTTAGAATTTTCTCCTTAAATATCCCTCTCTTCAACAGCCAAAAAGGCCCACCAGATGGAAGCAGCCCAAACAAATTTTATTGATTAAAAAAACAAAATCTTGCTTTCAAGTTTTCAGCTTTTCTACAGGAAATATCGAGACGTGTTGGCTTCAGAGTATTAAATCCACCTGTCTGTTACACCTTGAGTTAAAATATTTGCATATTTGCTAGAGGGCTTTGAAATTCAGAAATCCATGCACTATAACTTGAAAGCCAAAAAGTCAATCAAAACAAGTCTGGACTTGTTGCTGGGAGATATAACTGAACTTTACAAGAATCCACCAGTGATTCTGGGCACTTTTCCTGTAGAGAAGACACTGTGGCTGCAGTCTGGGTTTGAGCTCCGTCTGGCTTTACCTCTTCAGGCTGCAAGCAAAGCCTGGTCTGGCATTGTTAGTCACTCTAAGCCTTGGCTGGCCCAAGCATGAGAGTCACTCTAGGTTGATTAGGATTTTCTTGACCTTCCAAACTCAAGAAAGAGAAGGTGGTCTCAGGACCAGGTCTTAAACAGACAAAGAGTGACTTCGAGGAGAAGAAAGAAGCTCCTGTTCCCTGCCAAGCACATTTAACTAAACCACCCATGAGCTCAAATATCAGTATTATTTTCTCCATTGTATAGATGAAAAGACTGAGTTTAGAGAGGTAATGTGACTTGATCAATATCATAAAGTTAAGAAATGAAGCAAGGATTTAAGCCCAGACCTGCTGGCCTAAGATTTCACTTCATTACACTTGGCTGTTTCCCCTCCCCTCAAAAGTCACCAAAGACCTGTTCAAAGCCACATGCACCTATGAGCAGGGACATTCTGCACATACCGTATCCTGGAAGTTCGATCCCTTCATCCTGGGTCTGAGGTCAGATGCAATGACAGCTATGGTGGGTTCAGGTGAGGTGGCCTCAGGGGTCACTGCCTGACTAGTTCCATGTCTTTGTGTTGGTTCTTGGTATCTAGCAGTAGAGACAGAGCTTGGTGCATGCCAAAGTCACAGTACAGGATGAAAGGCATACTCACAAAGGTCCCCGAGGCCATCTGCCCCTTGGCTCCCTGCCAGCAATAGGAATCTGGGCTTCACAGGCTAGCCATGAGCCCTGTTATCTCTCTCCAGACTCCTGGGTCTGTTCAGAGCATGGTTCCAGACCAGAGCATTGGTCTGGAAACAACACAGAGGAATGCAGGCAGCAAGCTCGGCCCTGCCACTGCCACCCAATTCCCATCAGAGAGACACTTACAGCACTGGCTCTGTTTGCTAAAATCCATTCCTCAATGGTGTTAAGGCATATGAGGCTAATAATCATTGTAATAAGAACTCTGTGGCCACATACTTCAGTTGTAATAACAAAAGAGAGCAGGGAAAAGAAAATGCTGTCAGCAATAAGTTAAACCCCACCAAGTGAGAGCATTGCCTTTATGGATATTGCCTTAATAGCCAAAAACCCTGTGCAGTGTATTTGCCACACAAAACATCAAAGAAGCTAGAAAAAGTTAGAGTATTTCAGAGTAAAATAGCATTAAGAAGCATTTCTTGTGAATTTATCATTTCCATGCTATACTGAGTAGTCTTCTGCATTTTACTGGCAAAAATTCAAAGTCATGGTCAAAGTCAAAATGTTTTATAATTCTGCTCTGAAACTGGCTGGATATCAATGCCCTGTTATCCAGCACTCCTTGGAGATGGCTCCTGGGTCCAGCTTTGTTATTTTTAAAGATTTTCCAGGAAAGATCCCCCCACCCATGCCTTCCATGTCCTCATTTCTAGGAAATGATAGGTGTTATCAAATTCTTTCTTTGTATATAGTCATATGAGCTGTTCATGTATCATGTCAATTAACCTTCATGCCACCTGTCACTGTTAGTGAGGCTGTGTTCTCCAATTTGCAGGTGTGAACACTGAGCCTTGGAGAGGCTGTCACTTGCCCACCAAAATACTGTGAAACCACAGCTCATACTTATTGCTACCTGCAGCCTGGCATCTCTTGCTTTCCACTGTGGAAAGGAAGAGGCCTTCTTAGCTTGACACCCCATAGACCATTTCTGAAGTCTTGTATATCAATGCATCTTTCTACAAGTTAAGCCCACTTTTTTGTGCTATCCTCCATAGAGATATGGTGTCTTTCCCCAACATGTGTGTCACCAAGTTATCAACTGGTTCAGCCATTTGGAGGATCATTTGTCAGTGTCTATTAAAAATTTTAATGTGCATACTCTATCACACAGCAAATCTGCTTCTGCTGAATGAGAAAAAAAGGTTCACAAGGAGCTATGTCTAGTGGTCTTTACCAGAACATAACAATTATGGACATTTAATTACAAATTAAATGTTCACCAACTGGGAAATGACTAGAAAAAAATAAAAACCAGCAAACAGACAACTATTACATGTACTCATAAAGTGAAATTTGCAGCAATGGTAGAAAGGAATGAATAAACATTCTTATGCTTCCATGGGAAGAGGGTCAAAGCTTATTGTTAAGTGAAAGAAGTTTCAGAATGGTATCTGCACATGTGATTCCACATATTAAAAAAATGTCAAGAGATGGTAGTATTTTCTATGTAATCACACATAGGAAAAGGTCTGAAATGATATAAAACATGTAATAACAATTATCTGCTGAGTGGGGAGAAGTGATAGGAAATGGAATATTGATCAGAGGGAATTCTGCCCTCATCTGAGTAGTTTTAACTTTTTCAAAATAATAATGTATTAATGCATTAACTAAGGGATTATAGTAAATCCAAAACAAAGTTGTTTTAATGTTTTACGCTGGAGAAATGGTAGCACACAATGTTCAGCAATGCAAGGTAGACTCAGACAGATCTTAGCTTTAATCCCAACTTGACCACTAAATAGCTGTGTGGCCTCAAATAAGTTACTTAGTCTCTGTCTCTTTACCCTCACTCATAAAATGAAGTTGATAATGGTGCATCAGAAGGTGTGGCATGGAATTAAATAAAGTAACAGATGGGGAACTTAACCCTGTATCTAGAGTATAAAAAGTGATTAATAGTTATTGGAAGCTTTTATTTCTCCTAAAGGCCTGTAAGGAACTTACTATGACACAGTACTGCAGAGAGCTCTGTGGAGTAACATGTGTTCCATCACAGCTTCAAGTTTTTTATTAAGGAGATACTGAAAGCTCATGCCCCATCCCCCACCACCTTACACGTATTCGCACACACACACACGCACAAGTGCATACATACATGCCATGGAAGAATAAATGGAAGGCAAATGATACCCAAGATGACAGTTGGATGGAAAGCCAGGATATAAGGCTGTGCATTGAAATCAGAGAATGATTATGGAGTAGGAAGAAAGGACTCAGCAGCAAACCATCCAACAATCTGTCCCAAACATGGCAGAACCAGGAATCCCCCTAGCTATGAGAGCAGGTGATCACCTCCAGGAAGACCAAATTCCTATGAAGAGTCATTTGGAAATAGAAAAGGGCAAATACAAGAACTTTCTTTTTTCCTGTAAGGGCCTGGCTCAATTGACACTATTGAGTCCCAGATGAGCAGAGACAGTAGGCAGAGGAGTGAGGACAATAAGAGGGTCTTGTGAAAGTTCACTGGAAAGCAGGAGGTCTTTTCATAGAGTAAAGTTTGGAGCTCCTACCTTTGTCTGTCCCAGACCAACACAAATCCAAACACTAGCATTGCTATTAAAGACATAGGTGGGAGTGCTACACAACACACCATGTTCCTCTGAATTCCTATGGCTGACTTTGGGACAAATGACAGTGTAATCTTGCCCTTAAAGATCAGGCCAGAGACTAATACTTTCCTTGGCTCCCACCGAGAGTTGGTAAACACAGGTCCTAAGTGTTGCTTTACAGAGCCGAATCCCAAATATCCTGATTAAATATTGACAGTAGTTCTACCTGCCTTATCTCGATTCAGTGAAAACCTAGTCCCCAAGGAGACAATGTAGAGCACAATTCCACACCTACCCCCAGCACAACCATGGACTATGTCAGCAAAGACAGTGCTCTAAGACACATGCAATCGAAATCCAAACCGCATGGGACAATCAGTTTTATGAATTGTTACACCCTAAAGCAATCTCCATCAGTCATCTGGATTGTAGAGACAAATAGCAAGAATGTCATCTGTGAAACTTAATACATAACTCATTAACTTTCCACCAGCAGGTTAACCTGTAGGTGGAGGACTGGGGATTGGCAGGGGCAGAGGAGCTGGTCATTATTGGCTTCCTGCTGCCTGAGGCTGCTGACCAAACCCAAGGCCTCTTAGCCCAAGATCAGGGGCTTTCTGGAGATCAAAGTAGTCCCAGACCTCAAGGGAAGAACAGCCTGAAGTGAAGTTCCAAGGTGGCAACAGTTACCTTCTGCTCCCAGCTTGTCTCTTCAGACCCTCTGTTGCCATTCAGGATCATGGCCTTGCTGTATTTTCCTTGAAACCATCCTAGGGCCCTGATCAAAACCCTAATTCTCCCCTCCACTAAAGGGACTGGATTAGAATATGATTTTCTCCAAGCAGATGAGGAGTGATCCTCTGTCCTGGGTTTCCTTGTTAACACATGCCATAGAGGTGTCTTCCATACCAAGAAGGTTGCTAATGGCAAGGAGAGCCACAACTAAGCAGGGGTAGTCAGGAGGGTGGCAAGCTTTGGCCCTTGTACCCCCTCAAGTGGGAATCAAGGTTCCTGCTCCTTCTGGCAGAAGTGAATCTGACCAGAAGCACTAGGGCTTAGGACTGAGTTTTCTATTTCAGTGTCTTCAGACACATGGGATCTCTGGTTTAGTATCCTCCCTTACACTCTTCCACTCTGCAGGATCTCCTGAAGGCACAGGAGTCCCAATGCCTTTTACCCTGACAGAATTCCGAAGCTCAGGGAGAGGCCATAGCTCCCAAGCACACTGAAGAAAGGCCTTCTTTTCTGATATCTAATGCCACAGACTTCAAAAAGGAATCCGTGAGGGAGCAGACTTTCTCCTTCATAGTCATAGCCACCAATTGCACATGCCATCAGGCCCTAGCCTCAGCGTTTTGCATACATCATTTAATAGAATCCTTATGGCAATCCTTTGAGTATCCATTTTACAGATGGAGGAAAGGGGGCTGAAGGGCACGAAGCAACTTGTCCTTGGTCACATGGCTATGAGGTGATAGAAAACCATGATTTTATTCTAGATCTATCTGACCATATAGGTCATAAAACCATAACCAGTAAGACTCCAGAGTTGGACTGCTAAGGCTACTACAGGATAAGCAAGTTTATATCTAAGTTCTTGTAACAATATCTAGCATTCTACAAATAATAAAAGGTCTATGGGACCACAGAATATACCCTTGGGATAAAGCCTAGGGAAAACGGGATGGAACTGAGCAAGACTGAAGAGCCCCTCAACCTTCTGTATGCCTTTTCCACTCCTGAGTTTACTCCTAACCACATCCGATAACAGGAAGAGAACCACCTCCACTATAATTCTAACTCCATAGGGAGTTCTGGACTTTTGCTGCCCCTGGGGCAGCATGGGGAAAGACAATCTCCTGCAAAGTTCCCAAAAACGTCCTAACCAGTGCCCTAAGCTTCAGAAGTTAATACAGCCACAGTTAATTTGCACTGAGATTTCAGGGAACTGAATCTTCCAGGAGATAAGTCTGCACTATGCAAACTACTTGTGCCATGATTCTCCAGAAATTGCCAAACCATAGAGGAACTGCTCAACTGTTGAACCTTTCCATTCAACTACAGAACAAAAGTGAATAACTGCTCAATACACAGCTTTCCCAGGAGATGAAAACCTACTGAGCAGACAGAGTAACCACTAGAGAACCTTGCGAGCTGTCCGGTGGATTAGTCTTTGCTTCACACTGTTTCAAAATCAATTCTTACGTCCCTATACCTCGTGAGAGGGATGAATTTCATCCAGAAGATACTTAGAGTTCATTATAAGGGAAAAGATTTCTTCAGTGGGCCTTGGGAGCTCAGAATCATTTACTCCACTGACCAGAGAGTGTGGGGTTCTCAGAGAATACGGTATCTGAACTCCACAATGGATGTGAGTCAGCAAGGAGAGTAAGGACATGTCAGATCCAGAAGTACAAAGTTCCACAACTTGTTTTAGGTGAAGCGAGCAGTAGCAGTGAAGATTATAGGATTGCATTGACTGGCAAATGAAGGCAACATACATTTTTTATTAGAAGAAAATCAGAGTAACAAGTCTAGGAATATTTAATAAAATCACAAGTTTATGTCTATGAGTTATAAAATTCAACATCTGAGCAGAAAACAAACAACAAGCATAAAAAAAATACTGTTAAAATTCCCTAGATGTATCTTACTTGTGGGCACTGACAATTTAAAAGTAAGGGGCGATTCATACAGCTACAAGCCTGTAATTGGAATTTCCATAGCTGGGCCAAGGCCCAGGAGGACCCACAGATTGTCCACCTGAGACTTAGCCATCCAAGAGCGTAGCAAGGAAGGGCTCCCCCAAGGAATGGCAGGCAGAGACATCAGCTTCTCTTGTGGCTTCTATAAGGAGTCATGGAATCCTAGAGGAGGCAGTAGCTGGAGATCATTTTAGCTATCCCACACCCTCCGGGCTGAACCGTGCCACGGACATGATGAAAGCAAATGGTTACTGCTCGTTATGTGTGTGTTATAACACTTAGGTTCACAGCCCAGCCTCTCTCTGACATTCAGAGATCTTGACGGTTCCTTCATGTCACAGGAACTCTGACAAAGTCCCAAACACTTTAATATAAACAAAAGCTGTTTCTTTTCAGCCAACCTTGAGCCTTAGTGTGGAACTATAAGTACTTGTACCTTCAGTTGACATAAAATACCAACTTCTTCATATATGCTGCATACATTTGCCTTTACCTATTATAGGATGTGCCACACCAGATGCCTCAAATTCTCCTGCTCTTGATTTTTACAAAGAAAAGCATAGCATAGTGGTCAAAAGCACAGACAGTGGAAGAAGAAAGGAATCGGTGCTAAACACAGTGATCTTGAGAAAGTCACTTAACACATGTGGACACAGTTTCATCTCTGTAAAATAGACATATTGACATCATTTACCTGAAAGTTCAAAGGATCGCATGAAAGCTACTCTCATCACAAATAATGTACACTACATAAATATAGAATATTACAGTATTATTTCTGCTTATAAAAGTAATACCAAAAACACAGAGTAAACATTAAAACATTAGTGGGCCTGAGTAGCTATGTTAAAACAGTATACTTTACAACCAATATGATCAGAGATTAAGAAGAATATTTCGTATTTGTGAGTGTATTCCTAAGAAGAACATAATAGCTGTAAATTATATATGTCAAATAACAGATTCCAAAAATATGAATCAAAGAAAACAAAATTAAATGGAGAAGTAAATAATTCACAATTGTATTTAGAGATTTTAACAATGTTTTTTCTCAGCAATTGACAGAATAACTAGACAAAAAATAATCACTAAGACCTGAACAATACTATCAATCATCTTAACTAAATTAACATTTATAGAACACTACACCCAGTATTTACAGAACTTACTTTTTCTTTCAAGAGAACACAGTACATTTACCAAGAAAGAGTAGATGTTGGCCCATAAATTAACTCATGACATTTTAAATGCTTGAGATCTTACATAGCATATTCTGTCATGAAGGAATTAAATTACAAATCAGTACTATTACTATCTAGAAAAATGCCAAAATATTTGGAAACTAAACAAAATATTTGTAAATAACTCATGGACTAGAGTTGAAAATACAAGGAAAAATAAAAAATATTTCCAACTGAAAGATAACAAAAATACAATATATCAAAATTTGTATAATGCAGCTAAGATAATGTTAAATGAAAATTTATAGATTTATAATATAAATGAAAATTTGTATTATAATATATATTATATTATAATATATATTCAATTCTCAACCTTCAGCAATTTTGTTCTGCAAGGGACATTTGGTAATATCTAGTGACATTTTTGTTGCTACAAGTAGGTGAGACAGAACTAATGTCATCTAGTGGGTAGAGATCAGGGTTGATACTAAACATCATAGAATACATAGGATAGCTCCTTACCACAAATAATTATCCAATCAAAAATGTCAATAGTTTCAAGTAACTCTAATCTAGTTAAAGATGAACAAAATAAATTCACACTAAGTAGAAGGGAGCAGATTTAAACAAAAAAAGAAAAGATCAGAGACCAATGAAATACACAATTTTAAAAAACAGACATTTACAGAAATAGTATTTGTGAAATTCAAGTCAGTTCTTCAAAAAGATCAAGATCCCTAATCTTAGCTCAATAGTTTACAGAAAAAAGAAGCAAGTTCTCAAGATCAGGATTGAAAGAAGTGATACCATATTAGTCACTTTCCTCAATGGTGGGACACAATACCAGACACCTGCAACTTACAGGAGAGAACGTTTATTTTGGCTCATAGTTTGTAGAGGTTTCAGCACATGGTCAGCTGGCTCCATGGCAGGACAGCATGGCACAGATAGAGGAGACTTGCTCAAGGGATAGCGGACAGCAAGCACAGAAAGTGAAAGGAGGATCTGGGATAGGAGATAAACCCCTAAAGGCCATGACCACAGTGACCCATCTTTTTGGACCAGACCCCATCTCCTAACAGCAAGTCAGCTACAAGTACCCATATTCCAAGCACCTTCCAAAAGCCCCACCTATAAGCACAGCAGGCTCTTGGGGGAAATCTAGATAGAAACCACAACAAATTCCAGTACAGATTCTACAGCTGTTAAAATAACAGACATATATTATGAACAATTTTAGACCAGTAAGTTTAACAAGTTTAACCAAATAAATAAACTCCTTGAAAAATACAAGTTAACCAGAATTGATATAAGATTAAATTAAAACTCTGAATAGCCATTAATTTATGAAATTGAATTTGTCAGAAAAAAAAATGCTTCTCTGGTAAATTATAACAAACAGTTTAGCAAAAAGTAACAGCAATCTTAAACACACTATTACAGACAACAGAGCAAAAACATTTTCTGATTCATTTTATGTGGTCACCATAATCTGAGACCAACAGAAGAGCAGACTTATAACACATTATGGGGTGTCCTCCTCTACCTCATTCACTATGTCTGGCACTGTGTGACTCCTTGCTCTTCCACAAAGTCACTAGACATGGATATAGACAAGATAGTGGAATAAAAGACACTCATGAAAGGGGACTTCACAACTGCCTCAAAAAGTGGCAAGAATGATGGGATGGAAGAGGAGTTCAAAGGAAGATGAGTATTTTGAGGAGGTTAACAGCAATGTGTGTTTTACTTTAATAATTTTAAATGATTAAATATTTACCATGTTTTCCAATCCTGTTGCATATATCCAAAGGAAATGAAATCTGTATGTCCAATAGACAAGTGCGTTAGTGTGTTCATTGCAGCACTATTCGCCAGAGAATATTGTAGCAAAAACCTAAATGTCCAGCAACAGTTAAATTCAACCATAAATATAATGAAATCTTGTCATTTCCAGCAACATGGGTGAAATTAGAGATCTTTTTGTTAGGTGACATAAGCCAGACACAGAAAGACACATACTGCATGATTAAAATCATATGCACAATCTTAAAAAAAATTAATCTCATAAAAGTTGAGAATAGAATGTTGGTTACAAAGGCTGGGGAGCACAATGGGGAACAATATGAGAAAAGGTTCAACAACCAAGTTATGGTTCATATCTGATGTCCCCTAAAGATATCACAGGTGGGGTTTTTGGTGAGTGGACTATGGGGGTGTATAGCTGGACTTGCTGTTAGAGGTGGGGTCTGGTCAGAAGAGGTGAGTTACTGGGGTAGTGTTCTTCCCAGCTTCTCACTTCACTCTGCTTCCTGGAGACCACAACATGAATAGCTTTCCTCTGGCAGACCCTTCAGCCATGCTGTTTCTGTCTGGAGCCCACTAATCATGCAAGGACTGAAACTTCTAAAATGTGAGCCAAAATAAACCTCTCCTTCTTTAGGTTGCTAGTGTCAAGTACCATGTCCCAGCAAGGAGGCAAAGTGATTAAGACAAATTGGTATTAAGTTATAGTTAGATAGGTGTAAGAAATTCTGGTGTACTATTGTACAATAGGGTATAATAAAAATAATGTACTGCACATGTCAGAAAGCTAGAAAAAGGAATTTCGAAAGCTTTTACCATAAAGAAATGATAAATATTTGAGGAGATAAATATGGTTAATCTGACTTAAACATTATACAGTGTATACAAGTATTGAAACAACAAATGTTGCCCATAAATATGTATATTCTTTATAAGTTAAAAAATTTAATTTAAAATTTTTATTTTATAATAATAATAAAAACATAACATACTTGGGAATGTGTTTCAAAACCAGGTTCAGGGCTTGCAAACTAAAAACCACAAAATCTTGCTAAGAAAAAAGTAAAAGCTCTAAAATTATGAAGAGATACACCATATTTATGGGTTGGAAGTTGCAATGTTTTAAAATGCCAATTGTCTATAAATTGATTTATAGATTTATTTCAATCCTAATCACAATCTCACTGGAATTTTTCATAGGAATTGATATGAAAGGTAATTCTAAAACTTTCATAGAAATGCAAAAGATGAAAATACTCAAAGCAATTGTGAAAAAATAACAAGTGGGAGGACTTACATATTTGAGCTTCAAACTCACAATAAACCTGTAACCATAAAGGTAGCAAGTAACTGGCATATGTTATACAAATACACCAACAGGTCAGAAGAGAATCCAAAAATAGAATCATGCTTATATAAATTAATTTTAAACAAAAAGCATCAGAACAGCACAATAGAGAAACGAAAGGCTTTTCTTTTTTTTTATTATTTTTTATATATATATATTTTTGAAATGAAAGGCTTTCCAATAAATGTGCTATAAAATTGAAGATCCATACAGGAAAAGAAAGAAAAGAACCTTGACTTTACTTTGTAACGCATACGCATGTGCACATACACGCGCACACGCAGAGTAGATCACAGATTTAAATGTAAAATAAAATGATCGATCTTCTAGAAAAAAGATAAGGAGCTTTTACAACTTGAAGGACAAACAAAGATTTCTTAGACAGAGGTAAACATTCATAAAAATGACAAATTTCACTGTATCAAAATTTAAAACATCACAAAGGACAGGATTAGAAAAATGAATAGGCAAGGAGCAACCTGAGGAACGGGGTCCACAAAACATATCTGGTGAAGGAATCACATTGGGAGTAAAAAGAACTCCTACAGCTCAATAAAAATACAACAAATCGCCCTATTACAAAAGTGGTCAAAAGATTTAAACTCATTTCACAAAGTAAAATAAATATACAGCAAATATACATATGATAAAATGTCCAACATTATTATAATTTACCAGAAGAAATGCAAATTAGAACCTAACTGTCATACACCAAATGTGATCAAGGATGTATAATAAGAAGACCCTCACTTGTTACTGGTGGAAGTATAAAATGGCAAAACCACTTTGGAACAGTTTCTGGCAATCATATTACAAAACTAAACATACATCAACAAATGTGATACAGTGATTTCATTCTCGACTGTTTGCCCAAGAGAAATAAAAACATATACACACACACACATACACAACTTGTACAAGAATGTTCTTAGTAACTATATTTACAATAGACAAAAACCATATTCTTCATACAAGGGTGAATTGTGGAGGTGAAGAGGGAAGAGTAATTGCAAGGAGTAAGTAGTCAATGGCAAAAAATATTGGACAAAGTCTGACAATGACTGAAAAGTAATAGATGCATAAAATCTATTTTTTTGTTGTTGTTGGAGTTGATTTCTCTGTATTTCCTTTTGCTCTGGTGGTTTGGAATTTGTTGATTTGATTTTCATTTGTTTAGTGGTCACCTTGAATTATTAGCATAGATACTCAATTATTTTCTCTTTTAGGTTCACAACAAAAATTAAAGACAGATACAGATATTTTAAACATACTGTATGCCTCTTCATGCACAGCCTCCTCTGTTACTATCCTCCCTCATCAAAGTGGGACACTTGCTATGTAGATGAACTCACAGGTCATCTCATAACCACCCACATCCAGAGTTTATGTTAAGGTTCACTGTTAGTGTTGTACATACTATAAATGTGCATGAATGTATAATGATATAATTTAAATTCTCCATGTTCTACTTCTCCATCATTGGTGGGAGTGTAGATTGGTACAACCGCTGTGGAAATCAGTATGGAGATTCCTCAAAAAACTAGGATTAGAGGTGCTATTTGACCCAGCTATTCTCCTTCTGGGTATTTTCCCAGAAGAACTGAAAACATCACACCACAGCAACATATGTGCATCCATGTTTATAGCAGCACAATTTGTAATAGCTAAATCTTGGAAACAACCCAAATGCCCATCAACTGAGGAGTGGATAAAAAAGATGTGATTTGTTTATATGGAATACGACTCAGCTATAAAGAATGATAAACTCAAGGCTTTTATCGGTAAATGGATGCAACTAGAAACCATACTCATAAGCGAAATAAAGCAGACTTGCATGTGTAAACACTATATTGTCTCTCTAGTGTAAGAAACTGAAAGAGTAAATAAAATCCAGAAGTTATAATGGACATAGTAAAAGGGAAAGAAACTGCTCAAAGGGAAATTTTACTGTTTTATCAATCTTGCATGCCTGCATCTGATAGCCTGAGCAATTACTTTGAGGATAACAATACGCAGTATAACGACCATCGTTAAATTCCTATAATCTTGTTTTGAAATCCTGTATTGCCATTGGTTTTTGTTGTTGCTGTTGTTGTTATCATTTTGCTTTTGTTGTTGTTTGCTTGCTTGCTTCTCAATTTTTCTGTTTTCTCTTTAAAATAAAAAACTTGTCTGTGCTCTACCTCTCCCTGATGACCTCCTCTTATTCTTGCCTTTTCTGGATGTCATACGGTTAGAATCATAAAGTCTGCAGCCTTATAAGATTGGCTTCTTCCACTAATTAATGTAATTTATTGTTCCTTCATGTTTCTGCATGGCTTGATAATTCATTTCTTTTTGGTACTGAATAATACTCCAGTGTCTAGATGAAGCTTAGGTGATTTATTTGTTGATGCACCTCCAGAAGGACATCTTAGTTGCTTCCCCAGTATTGGAAACTGTTAAAAAAGCCGTTATAAATTTTGTGTGAAAAGAACCCAGGTTACTGCACCAAACTTTGGTAGCAAAAAAGACACGCCTTTTCACTAATTATGTGTGTATATTTTGATTTTAACACATGAGGTTGCCAGTATTATCAGGCTTATGACAGTCACATTATTTGTAAAACAAGAGAGTGTATTAAAGAGTATAAAAATTATATGAAAGATACTCTTATTTCAGACCTCAAACTGATAAAAAAAAAATGAGTGCATAGTAATAGGAAAGTAAATTATCTTCCAGCCAGGAGAGTCTTTTACAGTATTTACAATATTGGCTATAAAAAAAAGTAATTTGTCTTCAATTTGTGTTCATAAAGTGGTTTTATCATACCTGTGAGCTTTTGTAATTTTAAAAGTTTAAGATGGAAGAAGACTTTCTAACCTTCTACTTAAGAGAAACTAGTATTTATGGAAGATTTATAATATCCAATATTACAGTGAACATTTTATATGTATTATCACATAACATTTTTTCCATTTCAACCTACTTATAGCAGCTCCAAATTGCTCTTTCCACTCTTCTGGCTGTCTCAAAAGAGGTAAGAATGGCTTTTGAAATGTGAAAGGGCCTGTTGTTCAATTTCAAACATGCATAGAGTCAGGGCTTTAGCTGACATACACTGGCCATTGCATTAGGTTATCCCTTTGTGTAAGTGTTTGGTCAAAATAGGCAGCTGGCAAGTCTTCCCCAAATCCCCCTCAGGAGGAGGATCCCAAGTTGGAGACCAGCATGGGCATCTTGGTGACTTAGTGAGACTCTGTCTCAAAATCAACAATAAAAAAGGGGTTAGGGGTATAGCTCAGTGTGAAGGCTCTGGGTTCAGTCCTCATTGCTGAACAAAAAGCTCCCTTAGCAGCACTAGGATTTACTGTCTGCCTCCTGGTCTTTAAGTATGTAGACTAGAAAGTGCCTGTTCCTGAGGAGAGTACAAGGCCAGATGCTGCAAGTCTTTAAAAATCGTTATCCTTACTTCTCTAAGGAAGCATTTCTTTAGAAATCAGGTTTGTCCTGGAATTTAGGCTTTTTAATAAATGTGTCCCACAAACTCCTATTGGCTATGCACAAAGGATTATGCTATTTCTGCTTGGTAAACTGGCTTGTTGGTTTCAATGTAAAAAGAGGAAGATGGATATATAAGTCTGGCTCATTTGGGAAAAAATACTATCCCTTTCAGAAGAGACAAAAAGACCTATTTTGAATCATCTTTATAAAAGCATTTATTAATCACATTTTTCTTCTCATGAAAAACATTTCAACCTAATCTATGAGTTAGGAGACTCTGATGAGTTACAAGTTACATCTGAGATCTTTTATTCAGCATTCATACCTGACCACAATCCCAGCCTGGCTGGAGGGGAAAGAGTGAATGGCTGCACGTTGGAATTACCTGAAAAGCTTTAGAAACTCCTCATGCCACATACCCTCCACCCCAGCAATTCCATTTTAATTGGTCTAAGTTAAGATTCCTCATCTCCCAGGACACAGGCTGGTACTGATCTATGGCAAGTTAGTAGGAAGTGAATAGCAGGTAAGCAAGCCAAAGATTCATTTGCACTTATAGTGGTTCACTTTAACATGTCAGTTCTGCCTGTTAGATCAGCTGCAGCATTAGATTCTCACAGAATTGACTGTGAATTAATCATGGCAAGTGATCCAGATTGTGTACCTCTTGTGAGCATCTAATGCTTGATGATATGAGATCAAGCTGAGGTGGTAATGCTAGCAGTGGAGTATGGCTATCATAAATACAGATTAACATTAGTAGAGAGGTTTGACTGTGCAGAGACCACAATAAATCAACTGCTTGCAGACTCATATCACAGTCCTAGTAGTGAGTGGCAAGTGACATGCTGCATCTGGTGGGAAGGCTTTATAGTAGCACATGAGTTGATGTACTTTAATTGCACAGCAGTACCTAGGGCAGGCTTTAAGTTAGAATCTAACACTTATTTTAGTTCCTGTGTGGCCCTCCCATTATTTTATTTACCATTTCTTTTTTCTTTCCCACACTGAGCATTTTCCTCAGTCACAGATTTGGTAAACCCATAAGCTAACCCTAGCCAAAATGAGTAAAAAACCAAAATCACTGGAGAGTTTCTTTGAGAAGAGGGAAAGACTCAGCAATCAGACAGCAGAAGACTATAAGACTGCCAATAAAAAAAAGCTGCAATAAAAGGAATATATTAAGAATCCTACTTAAATTATTGCAACTGATAATTCATATTCTCCAAACCCCCTTCGTATAATATGTGGCAACTATCTAACAAAGCCATAAACCTTTCAAACTGCCTTGCCACATGGAGACCAAGCATCCAGCATTAAAAAATATACCTTTGGAGTTTTTCAAAAGGAAAAAAACATGAAAATCAGAAACAATTATTGAAGGCCACCACTTCATCAAATGTGTCTGCACTGAGGGCATAATTCTTAGTGGCTAGCCTCTTTGATAAAGCTGGGAAGCCCTTTCCATTGCTGAAGAGTTGATCTGCCTGCTGTTAAGGACAATTATCATGAACTTTTAGAAGAGGCTGTGATTCAAAAGGTACCACATGTTCTCTCTTTCGCCTAGCACCATGACTAGATGAACTGATTGAAACAGCAGAGAATATCAAGGCACAATTTTCAGCAAGAGTTAACAAGCCATTGTGTTTGGTGCACAATCCAGGGTGACAAGTCTACCAGTGTTGACAGCAATATTTGTTTTTGTACAATACATTTTTCAGGAGAATGTGTGTTAGAATATGTTATGTGCACTTTTGTTGCCAACCAACACCACAGCTGCAAAGTTATTCAAGTCTGAATGATAACATATCAGGAAAACTGAATTGGTCATTTTGTGTCAATAGTGTATATGTACAATACATATGGTGGTTGCCATGACTGGGTTTTCTGGTTTCACTACTTAGGTGAAGGAGGTCACTTGTGAATATGGGTCTACACACTGCGTCATTCATTGAGAAATGCAGACTAGCAAAATCAAAAGTCACCTGAACTTAACAGTATATTGAAGAATGTTGTTAAAATTATCAACCATATGAAAGTATATGTCCTTAACTTACATCTATTCGGTGAAGAGATGATGCAGAGTGCAGATTATCTTCTCATATATACAGAAGTGATACAGCTTTCTAAACATAGATCACTGACCAAAGTTTCTGAGTTATGAGAGCCACTCCAGAGATTTCTTTCAGAGAAACCATCACCACTGACAGCATCTTATAGTGACATAGAATGGATCACAAAATTTGCTTACTTGTGTGACATATTCAACTTGCTAAATGAACTCAGTCTGTCACTTCTAGGGAGAATGACAATTGTGTTCAAATTGACAGATAAAGTAGAACCGTTCAAAGCCCAACTGGAATTACAGGGCAAATGAATGCTGGTTTTTTTTGACATGTTTCAAACATTAGCAGACATTTTTGAAAGAAACCGAGCAAGGGCCTTTTCACACTCAGCTGGTGCATGATCATCTATTTTAGCTTTCCAAAGAGTTTGGCATTAATTCCCAACCACAAAAGACCCCTGAGTGGCTTTTGGGAAGATGGTAGAACAGTAAGCAGCAGAGTAAATAGCCTCTCTGAGAGATAGCGTCCAGATGCTGGAATGTAGCATCATGGGAAAGACAAGAAGGAAGGAAGTGGGTCCCCTGGACCCAGGAAGAATCTAAAGTGAGAATTGAAGCCCACAGAAAGAGTAAAAAGAAAACTTAAATGAAGAAGAAGGCGGTAGCTGGTGGCACCTTTGCCTGGAGCCAGACCCACTGTGTGAGAGGAGCTGCTGGAAACTGGGGACACACGATCAAGGTGACATGGTGACAGTGACCATGGAGGCCTCTACCGAGAGAGGCAGCATTGGAAGAGGGTGACAGTGGATGGGGGAGCAGACCTGGAAGACTGAACTGGCTGATGGTGATTGCAGAGGACTCCTTCCTCCCATGGGAGACAGTGATTGACTAGGAGCCATTTTGGAGTCGGACTGGATAAGCCCAAAACCAGAACTGCTCCTTGCTTCCTCCAGCAGCTCCTAGCTGGGCACAGACCCATGGAAATTGCTCGGACTGAGCCCTGCTCCCACACACATTCTGGGGGCCATTTCGGAGAGTCCCTGTGGGTAGCCAGCTTGATCTGGAGGCAGCGGCCCCACACATGCTCCAGGGGCAGTAGTGGAGGATCCCACTGTTGACCAGCCCAGGTTTGCAGGCAGTGGCCCCACCCCCACATGCACTCCACCAGCCATCGAGGAGCCAACACAGGCTGGGAAAAGCAGCAGACAGCCCTGCACCAGTGCACCCAATGGCCACCATCAAATATCCATAATCAGCATTGGCTAGAAGAACCAAACAGTCTCACTTCAGAGAAATTGTAGGGAATATGGGGAGTGCCTGGGACCCCAGTACCCATTTTTCCAGAAGACCCCAGGAATATGTCAAGATGAAGAAGCAAAAGGCAGTCTCTGGTCTCCAATCCAAGCAAAGCAAGTCCAGGAGATGCAAATGCAGACGAGATCAGGAGTCGCACACCTGAAGTTTCTGAGATGATGGCAACTGAAGTAAAGAAACAACTTCATGAGGCCATAAAAGAAATTAGAACAGAAATACTAACTAAGAAAAGAAGAAATGAAAAACATAATAAAAGAATTGCTAGGCATCTCTAAAGAAGACATAGATGAAAAAATGGAGCATAGAAAAATAAGGGAAACCTTAAATGAACAATACAAAAAGATTTAGAATACATGAAACAGATTCAAAGAGATAACCAGAAAATTAAAAACTCCATTGAAAGTTGGAAAAACCACTTGAAAGAACCATCTTGACTTTCAAACCTTGAAGACAGGTTTGCAGCTTGTGATTGTGAAAGGAAAGATCTCTTAAAAACAACAAGGAACCTGGAAGTAACAATTCAACAGCTGCAAGACAACCCAAAGAAACATAACTTAAGAATAAAAGGTGTGAGTGAAAAAGCAGGGGTCAATACAAATGATATTAAAAGTCTATTTACAGAAATAATGTCAGAAAACTTCCCAAGCATGGGAAAAGGAAGTGACATTCAGAAAAGTGAAGCATATAGAACTCCAGCTATCCATAACCAAAATAAATCTACACCTAGACATATAATAATCAAGATCCCAGAAATTCAACACAAAAACAGAATATTAAAAGCTGTTAGAGAAAAGAAACAGATCACCTATAAAGGAAAACCCATCAGAATCAGGACAGACTTCTCAACACAAACCATCAGGTCAAGAAGAGCTTGGAGTGAAGTATTTCAAGTCCTCAAAGAAGACAACTTCCAACCCAGATTGATGTACCCTGCAAAACTATCTTTTAAAATTAACAGAGAAACAAGATACTTCCATGACAAAGAACAACTGAAGGAATTTCTGACCACTATGCCAACCCTACAAAGAATACTGAAGGACATTCTAGAGAGAAATAAAAAAGACCACAGCTCCAGAAACGGTGGCAGAGGGATATCACCGAGTGGGGCAGACAATTGAATAGAGAGGAAAAGTAGGCAGCCAATGGCAGGAAAATAGCACGGCAGAGATGAGGCAGTGCCTGTTTGCCTTAAACATTAATGTAGATGGCCTCAATTCACCAACAAAAAGAAGAAACACAGGCAGAGTGGATCAGGAGACAGGATCCATCAATATGCTTTTTACAAGAAACACATTAAACTCAAAAGGGGGTTCATAGACTAAAAGTCAAAGGAGAGAGAACAATGCTGTATGTGACAGGGAACCAGAAAGGAGTGGGGGTAGCTTGCCCATTAGCTACATAGTGCACAAGAAAGATATGGCAGTTTTATCCAATGGAAATCTACTCAGCTATAAAGAAAGATAACCTCAAACCTCTTGTAGGCAAATGGATACAACTTAAAATCATGTTCATGGATGAAATGATCCAGATTCACATGGGTGAACATCATGTTATCTCCCTAGTACAAAAAAACTAAAAGAGTTAGTAGGATTCAAAATACACACTACATATTGTAAAAATGAAGGGGAAGGAAGTGTCTAAAAAGGGAAGGCAGTGGCCATTGTTAATCTATTATCATGATTTGAGTCCTGTACTGTTTTCATTGTTCTGTTTAGTTTGGTTTTATTCTATTTTGGTATGTCTAATTTTATTATATTTGATGGCATGGACAGCTATTTCAAAGATAACAAAATATATTATGGTAGCCATTACTGATATCTGATCACCTTGTTTTGAAGCCCTGTATTGCTTTCATTGTTTTGTTTTGAGTGATTTTATTCTATTTTGATTTGTTTGATTGTATTATGACTGATGATATAGGCAACTGCTTAGAAGATAACAAGAGGCATTATGGTAACCAGTGTTGTTTTACTATTGCTTTGAAGTCCTATATTGCTTCCATTGTTTTGTTTTTATTGGTTTTATTCTGTACTATTTTGTTTGATTATATTATGCCTGATTGTATGGGCAGTTATTTTGAAGATAACAAGAGGCATCATAAGGGGAAAGGAGGAAAGAAGGAAGGGAAAAGGAAAAAGACATAAATTTATATATGTATATACATAAAATAGTTAAAATGACTATACTACTAAATGCATTAGTTATTGAAAAAGAATAGTTAATACTCATATGATTAGATCAATTTTACATGTCTATATCTGTTAATCTAAATAACCCCTTTGAAGGTAACAATATGCAATATTACAACCATTGTCAAATTCCCATCATTTCACTTTGTAAATCTATAATGCTATTGTACTGGATTTGTTATTGTTGCTTGTTTGTCTCTTTTGCTTTTTGTTTTTCTTTTCTGTGTCATTTTTCTCTCAAATAAAAAATAAAAAGACCCCTGAGCTGGGAAGGAATATATCAATGACCCATTTGTAAATAAGCCAGGTGAATGGACTTTGTCTATGCTACAAAAGGATCAACTGCTTGAGATGGCAAATGATAGTGACCTTAGAAGTATATTTGAGGTGATTTCAAATCTCCATACATTCTGGATTAGAGTCAAGGCAGATTATCCTGAAATTTCCACTGAATCACTGAAAAGCCTGCTTAAATTTCTCAGATTCATTTTTGAGAAGCAGGGTTTTCTGCAGTAACAGCAACTAAAAAAAGATTATGGAATACACTGGTCACAACAACACATTTCAAGTGTCACTATCTGCTATCCTATCCAGATAGGATCATCTAGTTGCAAGAAAACAAGCTCAGGGCTCCCATTAATCTGCATTATGTTGAGTTGTATAATGATTTCATTATATATGGCAATGTAATAATAATGGGGGAAAGTGTGCTATAAATGAAATGTACCTGAATTATCCTGAAACCTACTGTACCCCAACCTCACCCCTAGTCCATAGAAAAATTATCTCTCATGGAACTGAACCCTGGTGCTAAAAGGTTGGGCACCACTAGTCTAAGGCACTGTCTGGATGCAGGGATTACTTAAACTGCTAACTCATTTTAATGTGCAGGCAAGGTTGAGAATTGTGGCTCTAGTCACCATCTAATTGAATTGAGCAAAGAGAAGATGCCACTTTTGTTTGTTTGTTTGTTTGGTACTGGGAATTGAACTCACAACCTTGCCCCTGCCAGGCAGACACATAGGCCACTGAGCTAAATCCGCGTCACTATTTTTTGAGACAGGGTTTCACTATGCAGTTCAGGCTGGCCTTGAACTCACTTTGTAGCCCAGAGTGGTCTCAAACTCACAATGATCCTCCTGCTTCAGTCTCCCCAGTGCTGGGATTAAAGGCATATGCCACCACGCCTGGTAGAAAAGATGCCACTTTGACTTTACAAGAAATATGCTTGTTTCCTAATGATTTTCTCAAGTGAGTAGACATTACCATATGAATGTAGCTGTTACTTTAGGACCAGGTTAGATAAAAAAAAATTTTGTAAGAATTTCACTTTAGTGAGAAACCTAGCAAATAAGAATCACTATTACAGGCTCCACAGTGGAATATATGACTCTTAGGACTCACATAGGCCAATCCATTTGGATGCACAAGAACTTACTAATTTATGCAGAAGAAAAAAAGACAGAGAGCAGCAGGAGGAGAGTGTAGGAAGGAACAAGCAAGAAAAATAAACCAAAGAAAAAAGAAATTACGAATTACTTGTATTTAATATGGGGTCTGGGGCGACTAAATGTCCAGGTTTGCCCTCACACTAAATGATTTCCTAGAAGCCATGATTTTCAATGCCAAACCTAGTACAACACCAGGCAAACCAAGATGAGACAGGCACCATAATGTGCATTAATTCTGGTGCTCCTCTCCCCATAACTCAGAGTGTCCCCAGAGTCAAGAGGAAGCTGTGCACAGTGCCCTCAGTTAATTCACTTCTATCATATTGCAACACAGTGAGATTGAAGGATAATATGAGACTAGGGAATCTTAGACACAACATCTCTAAATGGTATAATCCATAATAATGATACAAAGACTCTTTTGTACCATAAAAAGAACCATTGATTAATAACTAAAAGATTTTTTAAAAACCTGTCAAGTTTAAAAATAAATTTTATATATATATATATATATACCTATATATTTAAAGTTTAAATAAAACACATTAAATTTACTGATCTTTTGGTTGTTCAAAATATGCTACCTACAAATATATTTTCAAATAATAAATAATTTGCACCCAATCTCGACCATCAAGACAAAAGACAGTTTAAAATGACAGTTTAATCCTAATTTTAGAGATTCATGATGGAGAGAATATTTAGAAAGCAGAAGTTTAGTGGCTATTCAGACCTGTGTCCATCATGTCATATTGTTGCTAACAATAAGGAGGGTGACACCTACAAGAACTCGTATCTTCATAGATTTTTTTAAAGTAGAAGCAGAAATTTTTAGTTTATTTAATTATCTTCCAAATAAAGAGTTTGAATAGTTTTAGCTCACTATGTTTAAAAAAAATTTTACAGGCAACAGCTTCAATAAATCTGCAAGACTAGTTGACATCAGCAAAGAAGAAAATTTATTAGTCAAATTTAAAAATAAAACCTTTACATAACTGCTAGAAGTGATTCTTAGTGATTTTGGGTACTTTACTTAGCACAGCTAATGATGTACTATTTTTATTTGGATATAAATATCTTCATATGCTGTCATTTTTAGCTATGACTGCCATTCCAACAAAGTGCTGAATCAATTTAAGTTAAACCCAGATCTTTAACTAGGGGTATCATGATAAATTTTATTTTTATTTTTATTTTTTATTTTTTATTTATTTATTTTTTTGCAGCACCGAGGATCAAATTCACAACCTCACACCTGCCAAACAGGCGCTTAAGCCACTGAGGCAAACTCCCAGCCCTAGTTTTTTTGTGGCAGGATTACACTACGTAGCTCAGGCCAGCCTTGTGCTCGCATTGTAGCCCAAGCTGGCCTCGAACTCACAACACTCCTCCTACCTCAGGCTCCCGAGTGCTGGGGTTAAAGGCATGCGCCACCACGCCTGGCTCATGATAATTTTAAAAGCAATTAGGTATATTTAATAACATTTCTCCTTCTGTATATTCCTTATAGTTAATGAAGTCTAATGAATTTTTGCACTGTTAGTAAATAATTAAATACCTTTACTGTACTACTTATTTCTACCTCATCTCTTAAAATTCCTTTAATGTGAATTATATTATATTCACAGAATATTTCAAGGTTATAATTTAGAAATAACTAAATATATTATATAAGAATATGGAGCTATTCGTACTGAAAAGAGATCTCTGAGTTGGAAAACTACTTCAAGGTAGATGTCTTAGTTACTTTCTCATTGCTGGAACAAAATACCCGACACGCACAAGTTAAAGGAGGAAAGGTTTATTTTAGCTCACAGTTTGTAGAGTTTCCAGATCATAGTCAGCTTCCATGTGGGGCACCATGGCAGGGTAGATAGGAGGCAGCAGCAGCAAACGTCTCTTTCCTTTTCCATTCCATTCAGACTACAAACCTATTAGTTGTGCCACTCATATGCAGAGTGGGGTTTCTGTCTTCAGTAAATTCATTTAGCCACACCCAAAGCTATGGTAAACCAACCACAGGACTAATCCAGTATCACACACCCTTAATCCAGTATCACATATCCATGATTCAGCCACCTCCTAAAAACTCCACCTTTGAGTATATGAGGCTTGGGGGAGACATCTAGATACAAGCCATAACAGCAGACAGTAGTATTGTCTATGATGCAAGCCTGCTCAAGAGTTGGCATTCACTAAATAAATATGTATTGATGACAGATACAGGAAAAAGTGCTCAATATCACTAATTACTAGTAAAATGCAAATTAAAACCACAATGAGATATTATCTCACAGATCTCAGAAGAGCTACTATAAAAAGACAAAAGTTAACGAGTGCTGGCAAGGAGCTGGAGAAAGGGGAACACTTCTATAATGTTGATGGGGTAATAAATTAGTACAGCAATTATGGAAAATTATTTGGAGAGTCCTCAAAAAACTAAAACTAGCATTACCATATGATCCAGCAATTCCACTTCTGGATGTTAATACAAAATATTTGAAATCAATGTGCTGAAGAGATGTCTGCAATCCCATGATCATTGTAGCACTAGGGACCAAGTTAGGGAATCAACCTCAAGATCTACAACAGACGAAAAGATAAAGAAAATGTGGCATATATGCACAATGGAATACTATTCAGCATCTAAAGAGAAAGGAATTCTATCATTTGCAACCACACAGATAGAACTGGAGAATATTATGGTAAGTGAGGTAAGCCAGGACCACAACTATGTGATCTCACTTATATATGAAATCTAAAAGAGTCAGATTCATTGAAGCAGAAGGTAGAAAGAGTTATAGAAGATGAAGAATGGAAGTACAACAAAGTCTCAGACAAGAGTAATAGGGTTTTTAAAGATTCCATGGGTATGGTGAATATTATTAGTAATAATGTATTACCTATTTCAAAAGTGTTAAACTTCAAATGTTCTCAATACAAAAGTTATTTGAGGTGGTGTATGTTAACTTGATTTAATTATTCCATATTATACTCATAAAGCATAGCATCACTTTGTATTACATATTTAAAATTATCAAATATGCTGGTTTAAGTAAACAAATGAAACTCCTTCCATAGTAGCGATAGTTAAAGAACTGAAAAAATATTTTAAGAACACCAGCTTATGGGTGTTTATACCTAAGCTTTCAGAGAAAACATTTGAGCAGTATTCTGTATTTATAAGTTCAATAAAGGAGA
This sequence comes from Dasyprocta punctata, assembly GCA_004363535.1. Classification (NCBI taxonomy): domain Eukaryota; kingdom Metazoa; phylum Chordata; class Mammalia; order Rodentia; family Dasyproctidae; genus Dasyprocta; species Dasyprocta punctata. Next base: position 71,801 of record RJWM01001477.1, on the reverse strand, counting down.
CTCCACTATAATCAATTTACTATCACCCATATTAATATTTAAGAGCATCCAGTAGTTAATCTCCCACACTAATTCACCAAGGAGTCATTGAGTGCCTCACATGTGACTCACAGTGAGGTAAATTAATACAAAATATGTTACTATGCTTTCTGACTTCATGAAACTCATGTTTAGCTTTAGAATATGTCTTCAAACTTCAATTAAAGGTAGGTACACCCTGATAATCAAGGAACTTGAACCATTTTCTTATGTGATTTTGCTACTTTTTACATGTCTACCTTCTTCATTTTACCACATATTCATCTGCACCTTGCTCCCCAAGCTCATGCTGGATGTGTACAACTTGTGGATCAGAATCTCATAAAACATCAACCTACACTGACCCATAGCAGACTGTGTTGTTCATACTTCTACCTCAAAATAGAACAGGGTAGACAAAGGACCTTTTTAATGGATCTTTTTTTCCATTGATCCTCACTAAAACTAAGGGAAAAATCTAAATTCTTTCCTCCCATGTTTTTTTTCCTAGGTTCTGCTCCACATGAATATGCAAAAATAATAATGATGCCAATCATCTCAAGTGAGCTAAATAACTGATGCACTATTGCCTCCCTAAATACGGAAATAAAATATCCAACAGAATATTGTAATTTTAAAAATCATTACTCCAATAAAAATTAATAATGAAGGCAGTGAGATCAGAGGTCCTTTCAGTAACTCAAAAAATTACCAGGACAAGGAGACTCCTTCAAAATTGTTACTTACTCCAAAGAGTGGTATTATACGGGACTGAGTGGATTCTTGGATTTCTGTTCATTATGACGTTTGGCCTTAAGAGATGCCTACCTTAGAACATGATGTCACATGCTCCTGAGTCCTGATTGGTGGATTTTCAGACCCTGCTATGGAAATGTCAATGGTAGGACTTGGTCCTGACACCCAGTATTATTCATGTTACATGAATAATAGAGCAATAGGGTTAAAAGATTTGTCTTCCAATCCTCAGACCCACATTCTTCCATAGACCAAGCACACTGGCAATGCACATACTCTCCTTGGGAGAACAGGACTAGATGGCAGGCACAGTTGCACTAGATTTTGTCTCCTCCTGCAACAGATCAATTTGCAAGATTAACAAGACTAGTGTAAGGTTCTTCCTCTAATGACACTGACAGGGAACTGAAAACTATAGGGGATTAACTTGATAAGAAATAAAACACTAAAGGAGAAAGAAAGAAAGAAAGGAAAAGATCACATGTATGTAGGCATACATATACAAAAGTATGTATGTATATGTATGCAAGATAGATAACTATACTACTAATCTGTTAGTTCATCAAAAAGAACTGTTTGAGCAGTCATCGTTTGATTGTTTGATCATTTTTTGTGCCTAGATCTCGTAAGCTACTTCTAAGATAACAACTACTTCTAAGATAACAATACATAATATATAAACTAGTGTTAATTTCCTACTATTTTTTTGAAATTCTGTATCATTTTTATCCTTTTTTTCTGTTTTCCTTTTTTAAATAAAAACTAATTCTAAATAAAAAGAATTTTAAAAAATAAAATGTAGATTCTTAAAAAAAAGAAGAAAAAAGAAATAAAACACTTTGGCACAGAAAATCTCTATAAATCTTTATTGAAATATTTCCATCTTTGCAGAATAACCCAGGAAGAAACCTAGATTGATTGCTACTACCAAGACAGTGGGTTTTAAGAAGGGAAAAAGATACTATTTCAATGCTAGCTAAGATGTAAAATACTTTATTTCCTTGCTGGTTTTTACCAAACTTAACCAATTGTGGAGGTTACTTCTGCATTTTCCGCGTCATCAGATAGGTGGAAAATCTTGCATAGTGTTTTTTATGGAAACTAAGATTCTCATCAAACAGACTGAGATCTCCCCTCTTTTGCTTGCTCACCATCACTACTGAGATGTACATTTATCACCTAAAATGATGTCTTAAGCTTTTAAATCTAAACATTAGATTTAAATAAAAATAATTCAAGATGTGTACTGATATTTTAGGAAGATACTGAGAAATGGGGGCCAAAATAAACCCAACGCACGAGGGGAAAGTTCAAAACTGGCAACTTTCTCAAGAGTTCTTAATCCAAAATGGCAAAGAAAATATATCAAAGAAATTATCATTTCCCAGAAAAGTTATTACTTCTGCATGGATTCCGCTGACTGAAATGTCTGCCTAATAGTAACAGTGGTGTCAATAGCAGGCAATGCACCAGTGCCCAAGGCACACATCCACTTTCAGGAGCTAAGCACTCTGGCAACAACTGTGTTTGATCCCCTACCAATCTGATGCTTCTTCAGGGGGAAAGAAAAGATAAAGTAAAATTTTAAATGAAATGTAATGGTACTTCTGGCTGAAGTTCTATAAATCCCCTGGAAGGATGGTGCTTGGATGGAAGAAGCCTTGGCTCCATATAATTGTGGCTTTGGATGATTTAAGATTTTTTTTTAAGGCCACATAACAGTGCTAAGCAAAGACCCCTCACCACTGGACTTCAGGGAGTCATGGCAGAACATCTGGAGAGGGACAAAAACAGTCAAATACACCATTCAAGCTATTTACTATGGCTCAGCTTTCCTTGCAAGTAACCTCAACAGTTCTAAACCCAGATTTTAAAGCAATGTTTCCCCTAAGTTTATTGTCCTTTTAGTTAGTAACCAAGTAAACTAGAGCTAAATCATTTCTCTGCCTTTCTCCTCTTTCCATAAAACCCAAACACCCGTTTCTTCCCCACCCCTCCCCAACCATAGACATGCATACATGTGTTCCCATCCCTACTCTGTCCCTTCCTGTCTTTGACTCACCCTACCCACCCTGATGTTCCTTTCCCACCCCTCCCTGTCACTACACTGAGCCTCAGCCCTTAAAACTTTTCTGCCTAGATCGACCCTAAATCTGGCCAAGGCTGAGAACAGCAAACAAAAGAGCAACTGTGGGAACTGACAGCTCGAGGACTTACATCAGCTCTTCCCTGGGCTGCCTCACCTGGGAGGTGCTGGTAGGGCTGGGCTCCCTGCAGGCACCTCATGCACCTCAAAATGACAGAAGGCATAACTGGCCCTCGGACAGATGAACCATGCTGCTGCTAGAAGCAGCAGTGGGCATGGGAGAGAGGGGGCCTTCTCCAAGGAATAACACTGGACAGAAATGGGACTGTCTGGGCCACAGACCAGGTGACATGTGGCATAAAATATTACTCCAATATTCCTATTGGTGGGGGCAGAAAGGGAAAGAAGGCAGAGAGGGAGAGAGAAAGAGGAAGGAAAAGGTGGGGAGGACACAGGGAGGTCTACAGTTCTAATTTTGGGTAAAAAGAAATGGCTACTCCAAACAGATATAAATCTAGGCTCAAATCCCAGGTTCATTTTTAAATCGCAGTTGCAGGGAACAGGACTCTCAGGTTGAAGCTAGCCCTAGAAGCCTTCCACAGAGAGAGTATGGTTGAGCTCGTAGGCGTTGCTATCCTCTTCCTCCAAAAGCAGCTTGTCGATGGTCAGGGAATTGATGGCCCTCCTGGGGTCATCCATGTCCTGAAGCACTGGCTCAGGGAGAGAGATGGGGAGCTGGACAAACTGGGGTCCAGGCAGAGCTGGTGCTGGAGGCTGGTATTGCAGGGTAGAGGGAGGCAGCGTGGAAAGGGGCTGAGGCCATGGGAAATAAGTGAGGGGTGCCTGGTGCTCTGGACCCTCCAGCTGGGGCCCCATGTTGGGCGTGGCAGCACTTCTTGTCTGTGATGGAAACACAGGACCAAGGGTTAGCAACCAGGTATGTCCATCCACCCATCCTTGCTTTAAAGAAATCTCCAATTCCTCCTTCAACTCTCCTATTCCCTAGTTTCCCACTTCAGGAGGCTCCACCTCCTCCTGCTCTAAGTCTTCCTTGCAAGGGACAGCCAGGCAAACCTCAAATGTATCCCTCCTCTGCGTGTATCTTTGCACGTGCTACTTTCTAATTCAGAAACCTCATCTTTCTCCTCTATGCACTGGGATACAAATAGTAATGAAGTCACAGAGCTGAGCACATTGGAGATGATTTTCCAGGTTGCATTGATTTTAAAATGTATCCTAATTTCAGAGATCTTAAAGTGTACAAAATACATGATTCTTAAAATGTATGAAAATACATGTTAAACAATGAGCCTGTCACGTAGCCTAGTTAGCTGTATCTGGAAGGTGACAGCAGTCCTGCCCAGACATGAAAGCAGTTCCAGCTCCACACAGCACCTCTGGCATCCTGGGGTCCCCAGGGGGCCAAGGTAGCTTCATCATCACTTCCTCTTCTGCTAGCCACCAGTACAGAGAGGGCCAGTCATCCTTACAGCCTGAGCAGCACTGTTCTGCCAGCAAACTTGGCCTTTCTTCATGCTGCTACCTGGAGCCATACCAGCCCTTCACTCCTCTGATTCTGCCCTGTCCCCCACGGCCATCTCACCAGGGGCCCCTGTGACTCTCCAAATCTCCAAGTCATTATCCCACATACTCTAGAAACTATGCATCCCACCCACACAGAGACTACCCTTATGATCCTCAGGTCCAGCCTGCTAGACAGGCAGCACCCTAATTCTTACTGGCCTTTCACAGTTGAGGAAACTAGATGAAAGAAGAACTTCTCTTCACAGACTAATGTGAGGCTAAACTCTCCCCTCCTCATCCCTACCTCCCTTGTCACTCTCTGGTTGTCACTGCGCCTTGAAAGTAAATTGCTAACTTCAGCCATTTTGGGAAGAGCTTTTTTTCAACTTGCTAGGAGTCTCGCTTTAATTCAGACTGGTCTAGGAGGTGGGGTATGGGGTGGGGCCTGGGATTCTGCATTTCTTTACGGATCTCAGGAGATGCAGGTGTGACTGATCCAGGGACTGCAGTGTGAGTACCAAGGCTTTGGGGTATTATTCCATGGAATAATGAAGCTGAAAGCCCCTGATATCCAGGCTGTCGTGCACATCTCACTATGCATGACCCCTTCTTCTTGGATATGAGCCCATGATCCCAAAGCAAAACCAGACAGAATCTGAGAAAACCTTATTATTTCCATATTTCAAAAATCCAAATGGAGCTCCTTCTTTCTGAGTGCTAGGCCATTGCAGGCTTCTTTGCTCAGGGATAGAATTACACCAACTCAGCACTCTGCTCATCCTGAGAGCTGACTGGCAGCTCAAGCCACCTTTGCTAAATTCATTTACAAAATCCCAAAGCAAACAATTTATTTCTTAATAAATACAATTTGTTTGATACATAGAACCTTTCAAAGCAAATAATAAGGATGATGAAGGGGGATAAATAATGAAAAGAATCCTTCACAATGAAATGACTCAGGAACCACTACATCCTCTACCCGCCCCCTCACCTCCACCTCAGGCTCAGTGATATGGAAATGAGCTACCTGGGGAACATACTGCATCAACTCCTTCCTACCCACCTCATTAAGACCCCACAATTGGTTTGCTAAATAGCCAGGTAGGCATGGGGGTTAGCCTCCCACAGGCCTTGCCTGGAAGGTGCTTGGAGGCAGGGAGCAGGTGCATTGGGAAGACGCTAGACCCTAGAGGGAAACAGAAGGGACATGGGGAACCAAAGCAATTTCCACCGGCAAGGGTGGGCTCTGTAACTAGTCCTGAGGCCCCAGCTGTGCTTCCCCTGCAGTGGAGCAGATGCCACTGAAACCATTCCTTTGAACACCTGAAACATTTCCATGCTTTTGGTCACATAAAACTACATCTCTTTCTTCCTCAATTCCCAGAAGAGCAGAACTTTCCTTTCCTATCTGGCACTTGAAGATGGTCCTCAGTTAATGTCACTGGCAGATTTGGATGCCATAATATCCAACATTTATTTGGCTTTCTGAGTGTCAGGAACTGTGTCAAGCTATGCATCAGTTCATTTGATCCTGACAACAACCCTCTTGTTAGTATTTCCATTTTACAAATGAGGACACTAAAGCTCAGAGAGGCCAAATTACTAGCCCAAGGTCACATAACTAGTAAATAAAGGAGTGAGGATTTGAACACAGTCAATCCGATGCTACAGATGGAACCCAAAAATTACCCTACAGGTGGTGCTAAGTCAAAAGTACAGTTTTCTAGAAAGTTACATCGACTTTTCCTCAGCCTACAAATCTTCTGGCAAATTCCTTTGTTAAGTGAACAATCAAATCACTCTTTAAGTTAATTTGAATAGAGAAAAAAAGGCTGGCACTGGCACAAGACCCTCTGCAGATATCATTCACTAAAGCTTCGGCTCATAACCAAGACTCACTGCTTCCAAGGCAGCTGGGGAGACTCAAGGTAGAGAAGCAGGGACCTTTGCAACCCTGAGGAGCAGATGCATGACAAGACAGGCATGAGATATCTGGAAGCTATTTGGTGTCTATGGAAAGAACAGCAGACTTCCTAGATGACTTTCTTGACTTAGATGAGCTGATAACCCTGAAAACCTATAACAAGGAAGACCAGGGGTCATAAAGTCAGCCTATTTTTAAAAGGGTGCCCTCTGTTTTTGTATGACATACCGTGACATTAGTGATGAGTGGCGGGGAGGCGTAGGTCAGCACTGATGAGGGTCCCACAACCGTGTAGCTGGGGCACACAGGTTGTACATACATGTCGGCTGAGTAGGGGCAGCTAACAGCTTCATGGGACACATACTCGGTGTAGGGCGTCCATGGGGTCAAGGGCTGGAGAGTAGCTGGGGCAGGTTGCGAGAGCCAGCTGGCACACAGAGCCCCTTCCTCTGTCACTGTGGAAGCAGAGACCTCCATGTCAAGGCAGGAAGGACCTGTGGGGGAAAGAAAATTGCAGAACTACAGGTGCCAACCAGAGGAGGAACCTGAAGGAGCCCAGGGCTGCAGGAAGCTCTTACCCACTGTGGTGTAGGTTGCCAGGGGCTGATGGGGCAGCACCACCTAGAGGGGAGAAAAGACAAGGGTCAGTATTTAGCCATCTCCATCCAGTCCTATGCAAGGACCTCAGCCAGGGTCTCCAGGTAGCAGAGCACAGAGAAGAATCTCCCTTGTTTGAATAAAACACCAACTCCATATCCCAGTCACCACTGCCTACATTTCTGAGGGATCTGTGTTTCAGTTTTCTAAGAAACCTGTGCACATAAGGAACTGGCATCTTCCTTTTCCTTGAGGAAACTCCCCACTCACACTAGAGTATGTATTTCTCACTCATTTGGGCCTTATCAATAGCCTGTCTCAATGAGCCAAGCAAGCCACTCCCCTAACCCTCATCCCACCTCAAGGAACTTCCAACTATGCCCTATGCCCATCTCCTACAGGATCACTAGGTAACTTGTTGCCTGCAGGCCCCCATGGATAAGGAAGTGCATTTCTGCCTGACTCCTTTACCCCAACGCGCGTGCGCATACACACACACACACACACACACACACACACACACACGCACTCACACACGGGTCACAAATGTCCCCTCACCGCAGTTGGTGCAACAGCCGCCCCGCTGCTGGCATGGCCACGCTTCCTCCTCAGCAGTTCCTTCACTGGCTCCTTCACACGGACACCCTGATACGGCCGAGGTGGGGCAGGGGCTTGTTCTGGAGCAGCAGCTGTGAAAAGCAATATCACTGGAGCCCATAGCTCTTCTTAAACAAACTCCAACCCCAAGTGCCCATTTCCTGAGGATCTGCCTGCTTCCAGGTTGTGCTCAATCACCAATGATGACAGGATATTTGCTAGAGTATTTCCCTGGGTTTTATCACCTCTTCCTGCCCCCAAACCTTCTGTGACTCCTCCACACCCACAGTTAGGGCCCAGCCCCTTGGTCTAGAGTTAAAAGGCTTTCACATTGGGATCTATTTTTCTAATCGCTTTGCACACTAACCACTACATAAACTAGCTCCTGCCTGAAGACCTGTCCATACTTCACCACTTGGTCCCAGTGTGTCTCACCTGCCCAGCTTCACTTCAGGTTTTCCATGGCCTGAATTCTCTCCCACTTCTTTCAACCTCTGTCGTCCATAGAATTTCTCTATTTTCAGTTCTCAGATACTTGCAGATCTGATTGGTATTAGTCATAGGTGGCAGTAGAGGACAGCAGTAAGACAAGGGACTCTGACTCAGGTGGCACAAGTTTTAAATACTGCTTCTGCCACAAACTAGCTGTGTGATCCTGGGCAAGTTACTAAACCTCTCTGAGCCTCTTAATTTTTAATTTCTTATCAAAAGAATGTTTTAAGGAGTCGTTTGATATAGTAAATAAGTTATATGTTTCATATGAAATCAAATATGGAGTAAGCACTTCATAAATTTTTATCCTGCTATATATTAGTCTGGGAAACATTTCTAATGCTCCCAACCAGATTATAAATTTTTAAAGGTAAATTATTTGTCTGTATCTACCCAAATGATGTGTCCATAGTGAACTCTGTGATAGCTTGTTGATTTATCAGCTGGGTGATTCTTTAACATGTGCTGCCATTTATCTTCCCTTTACCTCTCCTGGACCTTTAGAATGAAGGGCCTGGAGCAAGTGCTTCTCAAGGTCTTCGTGACTAACAGGACCTTGGACAACATCCAATGGTGATCTGTTTGCCCTGGGGCCAGTGAATATCCACTTTGCTTCTGAGAGCTTTCCTTTCCTTTTGTTATCAAAGGCAAAAAGCCAAAGCCAACCCAAGTATAAGCCAGAGCATAGGGTCCTTCCTGGCCTGGGAGAGCAAATGAAAAGCACCCATGGCTCTGCCTGACAACCTGCCCATTCAGATGGCCTTGGGCTGGCTGGAAGCATTAGCCCTCAGAATTCACATGGGAGCCCAATATCATTCGATGATAAGGGTCCCAGGGGCCCAGGCTCTGAATCAAAGGCCCGGAAGCCTGAGTATCTGTTAAACCCGGATCCACAGTGCTGCTTTGGTTGGACTTTGCTCAGTAAATACCCAGCTGATAAGGTCCCATACCTGGGCACCAGACCTCCCTCCAGGTTTAGGCAACAGCATGGCCTGGCTTCCAAAGCCCAGTAAGCGCAGAAATGTGGGCACAGGAGGGAAGTTTAGCCCCAGGGACAGATGATGTAAATCAGGACTATGCCATTTCAAACTAGGCTTCAGACCCATCTGCTGGGTTCCCTCACCTGGCCACATAGCAAAATCAATGAGAGAACAATGTGAAATTCAGATTTCCAGGTCCCTGGTCCTAGAGAGCCTGCTTCTGGGGGTCTGATTAGGTCGAAGGGATCTATATGAATGTAAATCCCTCTGGTAATTCTGAAGATGTACTGAGAGTAGAACCACTGATAATTCATCCCTGATTTAACAGAAGAATCTCCCAATAGGAGATTAATTATCCTTTCTTGATCTTCCCGGTCACAAGTATGAACACTGCTATTTATTCATTCTTTCCATTATTCCCCTGTGCTGGGAGCACAGCACTGAATATGACGGATGTGATCCCTGCCCATGTGGACCTTGTAGTTTAGTAAGGAAGATAAGTAATAGAAGTTACCAGTGGGATAGGTGTCACAACTTGTGAAATTCAGACTGAAAAAAGAGGGCACAGCAGCAGGAGCCACACTAATATCTGTGCCCCTGGACCACCTTCAAAGCTTGAAACACCTGTATTCAAATCTTGGTTCTCACTTATTGCAAGGAAATTCTCAGACTTATTTAATGACTCTCGGCCTCAATTTCCTCATCTATAAAACAGTAATAATAACTCCTCTCTCCCACAGTTGTGGTAAGGAGTAACTGAAATAATAATTGAGGAGCTCCCAAGGTTAGATCCAGCATATGGTAGATGTTTAACACATGTTATTTTTCTTCCCTCCACTCTACTCACATCTACTTTCTTTGGAAAACTGTAATTTGAGAAAAGTTCTTCCTCCTACTGAACCTGCCTTATGGTAACAAGGACTGTATTTCCTTGTGTTATCTTCTAATGGAATAATTCATCCATTTATAGCTTTCTCATCTATAAAATAATCAAAATGGTAAGTATATTGTAGGTAAGTCAAGAATTAAATGTAAAGTGCTTAGAATAGAGCTTGGCATGGGGGGCCTGAGGTAATGTTATTAGTAATGGTAGCAATACCGGTTTCCTAAATGAACTCATTCCTTCAGTCATTTCTCAATAACTTTATAAACCTTGGCCTGCCTCCTGGATGCATCCCTCCTGTGCAAGTTCCACTTGCCACATCCTGTCTACTTGGTGATGCCCAGTGGTGCCTCAGACCTCAGGTGGGGCCTGACATGGCAGAGAGCAGAGCTACCTACTCCTCCCACATTCTGCTCAGGGTCACTCATGGCCATGTCACAGCCATATCATGCACTATATTCAAGTAGGTTGCCTGCTACTTCTTAGGCACATAGTGCAGCCTGAGACACTGCATACTCAGGAGAAAACTGGAGCGTGGAGTTATTTGGAAGTCCAACTACCGTGGTCACCCTATCCTACTTCATCTGGATAACAAGAAAAACTCAATCCCATAAGCACATATCTTGACCCAGGTCAAAGACAAGTACATGGCTTACTCACTCTTACCCCTCTAATTTGCATGTAAATTTCTAGGGAAAGGCCCAGAGGCCTCCTGATTACACTTTCCCCCAGGAAGGTGACATACTGCACACTTGGCTGGAAAGGGACCAGCTGAACACTTCCAGGATCTGGTCAAGTAAGGGTTTCCTGCCTCCTGTTGCTTTTAAATCAGTGAACAAAGAGGGCTTTGGGGAGCTGCTGTGAGCAGATGGTATCAACATGTAATGTCTGAACTTCCTTGGAACCCACAGTGTCAACAGATGTGCCCTGGCACAACAGAGCATATGCAGAGCAATTTCTAGGTACACTTCTTCCTACAGCAGCTGCAAAGCTTCCACAATTTCCCAGGTGTTCTGATCACTCATGTGCCAAAGTATCCCGCAACTGACTCCGCCTGATGAGGCAAGAATGTGGTGGCCTCCAACAGCATCTCTGCAAAGTGCCTGTGAAGTATCAGAATCCAAAGCCTCAGAACAATTTCCAAGGGATCCCAACTGCTAAGTGTATTTGCAAGTTGAAAGCTTGAAGTCCATGCCTTTCATGCCAATCTATACAGGGCAATGATCAACTAACTCTACAGTAAACACTGTGCTCCCAACTGCCACTATTCCAAGAACTGACCCACAAATATAAAATTGGAAGAGAAAAAGAAGTTTTCCTGAAATCATGGTTGTCTCACCTTGGAGTTGCTGAGTCCCTGAAGCAAGCTAACTTTAAAACAACTGAACTGGATTATTTAAAATAAAATTTTGAAAAGTATTAATTTTTAAAACAATAAGAAGACTATCCAAAGAAAATAAGAGGAGATTGAAATAATAATATACCAACAAAAAAGGTAAAAGCCCAATTTCCCAAAGTAGAGTTAACCAGAGATTTCAATCACACCCTGATGGAACTGCTGCTCCAGGCAGTACACCCCTAAAGTCTAATTTATTCTAGGGTCTTCAGTGGGCAGCCAAGTGTTCATCACTGAGAAAAATCTGCCCACCTAAACACGAACCTCTTGGCTCTCATTGGGTATCTCCTTTTGGGGGTTAAGAAGCTCACTATATTGCCCTTCCATACCACTGAAAGTCATTCACCGATGGGGTTGGGATCAGGGGCTCATTTACAGCAAAACCCACAAATTTGTTCACAGTGAGGGCTTCCATTTTCCACAACGAGCAATGAAAAATCTGAAGATGTGAAAAATCAGCAGAAGATATTTCAGTTCCTCCTGTTACACACCAGACATGCTCCACAAGACAAAAATAAGAGTCCTGCAGCTGCTGTGCCACTGGAGAGTGCACACAAATTCAAGCCAAGAGGTCACGTCAAAGAGTGCCCCGGCTGCATGTAGGCATTTGCGCCCACTCTGCACCAAGCTAAGGGAACATATGATTCTACTGATTTAAATAAGCATGATGCTCTAGTTCCTTGGTAAAGGTATAATAAAATATCACTGAGGAAATATGCAAAATTTTAGGTACTTATTTATTTAATGACCCACACACACACTGAATGCAAACCACATTCAAGACACAATGTAGAAGCTACTCAGGAGCTAAGGAGAGAGGTCACCAGGCACTGGTCCCTTCCGGGGCAATTTTAGAAAACCTATGTCAGACAGGCATTCATTTCCTGGAGCAGCCTCCAAAGTACTCTTAAGGGAAGACTCATCATCCATTCTCTCTCTTGCTATTTCCTGAGAATCACCTGACTAGGCAGCAGGTTCAAAAACAGTTAAGAGAGCTGCACTAAGGTCTATATGGGATCCAGGATAAGCACGTATTTCCATTAGGTGGGAAGCAGAGGACAGGAACACTTCCAACCCATCCTGACAGTGTTGCCCTCTGGGACTTCCTCCATTCATGCCTTCCTGAACCTCAAGGATGCAATCACACAAGGCTATCTTGAAAGATAAAAACTTCCCAGCCCAGAAACTCATATGCCACACTATTAGTCATGACACTCCACGGATCATCCAAGAAACCACTATAAAGATTAATTTTTTCCTGCTGATCTTCACCATATTATTAGAAAGAAAAAAGACTCATTAAGGAAAAAGCACAAATAATTTTCTCTTTACTGTAGCAAAACCAAAAGCAAATAACTGAAAAATAGTAATTCAAGCCTAGGGCTAACAAACTTGCCCCAGTTTCTAACTGAAAACAAAGTCTGAAGAGTTGCTGACCCTTTTCACTTCAATATAAAGAACCTCATTTGTGCTTGTGGGCTAAGATAGCTGAGGTCTTCTGGGAAACAGTTCAGGTAAGCTAAAGGGTTATTCACTGCTTAATTGAAACACTAATGCAGGTGCTCTTTGGGAGGTAAATGTCTGAGTCAAAGTTTTAAAATTTGTTCTTTCCATTTATGGACAATGGCTGATTTTTCTCCAAACAGGAAGAAAGAGCTTGGGCTTTAGCCAAAAATTGGACTTGACAAGCTACAGAAAGGCCTTCCCACCCAATTTACACTAGATTGTAGTCTCTTTCTTTCCTTTTTAATGTAAGCCTAGAAAGAGATCCCATATACATGTAAATAAGAGCTTTCCATTCATTAATGTTTGAACTGAGGGGACCTCACAGCCAGGAATCATAAACATATCACTCACATATTCTAGCAATCTAGATAGCACTCAAGGCAGAGAAAAAAAAGAAAAGATGGATAGTGGGGCAGAGCAGATAGGGAAGGGTCGTAGCATTGCTAGAAAGATATGATAGAAAATGGAAACTGCACCAAATTAGAATTTGACGCTGCTTGTCAGGCTGCCGGGGCAGCAAAGGACTAAATAGCAATGTTGAGATCAGTAGCCTGGGATGAGTCCATCAGATGTCAAAATTGGCGGCTACCTCTGATCTAATGAGAGAAAGGAAGAGTCAGTGAACTTTCCCCTCTCCAGGTCCCCAATCTAAGAAACATCTTCCTTCATATGAGCCCTACAAGATTCATTCATCAACCACAGGTAGGGCGACTGGGAGAAGCTAAAGGATGCCATGGTCACTTAGAAGTTCCCCAGACCTGGGAAGACAGGAAGAACCTAGAGAGACTTTACAATGACCTCCTTACTAGAGGAGACAGGAAGCCTCCCCAAGTATGATGGGGTGATTTCAAAGGGTTTTCGGCCTTAGAACCACACAACCCCAACTAAAGAGGTCCAGGTGCTGAGTGATCACTGTTCAAAGGAAGCAGTAGCCAGCAGGGAAGTGACACACAGGGCAACCCACCAGCGATTTCTCTCAAGTTTATGAGGTGAGAGGACTGAGCCCCCAGCCCACCAACTTCCTGCCTGAACTGTTCCCAGTCCTACACTTTGGGATTGCCTGGAGTGTGCCAAACATTCTGATGCCCTGTCCCATGAGTTCAGGCAGGGCCAGCCAAAGGCCTCAGGTGTGAGAGCCTTCTGTGTGGCAGTGGTTCTCTGACCCTTTCCTCACCACCATTCAGGCATCCTTTCCTGAAGTACCCTCCACACCTTGCATATTACCTGTCCACTCTCCCTCTAAACCTCATGCAGAACAAGCAGGAGGAAGGTTGTTGGATCCATCTGTTCTTTTTTCAGACCCAGGTATGTTAAATGAATGCATGACAAAGATCCATGTGTTTCTTGGTCACAGTCTTAACTCCCAGGAACTCCAAAATAATCACTCACATTTGCATGATGCTCTGTGGCTCACCGAGACTTTGACACAAATGATTTCATGTGAAGCCCCACCACACCCTCTTAAGTAGGGGAGGTATTCTGTTCTCCCTCCCTTCTTTTACTGATGAGAAAAGTGATGCTCAGAAACATTCAGTGACCTGCCCAAGGACTAGATTTATAAGTAACAGGGTCATCAGCCAAACCCAGGACCCAGTCCATCTCTCCTTCCTCCCTTCTGGGCAAGTTCCATTTATTTCTCTGGGTGACCCTGGTGGTCAGTCGTCAAATGACCCATGGATTAGTCCTAACACTGATTCCTGTAGTTGAAGTCTGGGCTTGGATCACTCTGATCCTGTCTCCCTCGATTCCCAATTCCCTGAAGAAATATTATTTCCCAGCTGAGAGATGAAGAGCAGTCCATAAGAAACTTGGCAGCAGTCTGCTCACATGAGGAGTGATGAGAAGTGAGAGACTCAAACAATTCCCCGCAAGGTTTTATTTTTGGTATTTTTTGACTGAAATGACAGCAAATAGGTCCACCTGAGAAACCAGCTGCATTGGCTTGCCTTTTACAGAAACTAGGGTTACCAGAGCAGAAAGAGTTCCCATCTCAGATACACCATATCCCAAGGTGGAGGCCAAGACCAAGGGACCCCTGGCAGAGCACTCCCTGAGCAAGTACTCGCTGAGCAGAGCACACTAGGCACCGGCCCTGCTCTTGTGGGATACATAGACTTTAATCAAGTAATCACACAAGCAAATCTAGAACTATAAACTGTGACAGAGTCACATCTGCTTCAGAATTAAAGTAGTTCTGGTTTATTTGGCTGGTTTCCACCTCCCCCTGATTCCGTAAGGCTTAAATGAGCAGCAAGCTGAGGGCCCCTGTCATATAGGAACTGTATAAAAGGGCAGGGGCAAGAGGTATGACTGTTCTCTCTCCAATGCAGAGAGACCGGGGTCAGAGGTTCAAGTCACACTAGGAATGAGCCTTATCCAAAACAAGTGGCAAGCCCTGGATCAGCCCTCAGGATGTTTCATGAGCTGGTCTCATCCTGTTTTGACTGATTAGCCCACCAGAAGAGCCATCCAGGAACTCGGATTCTAAGATGGAAATAACCTGCCTTCAGAGGTTCTCTACTGAGTCTCAGTCAAATTTTCAGGGGCTCTGAGCTAGAGTAGAGCCACCTTTGATGAAGTCAAAACCTACCTTCTTCTAAGGGATCTATTTCAACTGGAAGGGGAAGCAGACCCAAAATCCTTGCATTGAAGAGCAGTGTGGTATAGTTTGGGACCAACATAGACCTAATTTGGAAATCTTGTTGCATTATTTATCACCTGTGGGACTCTCAGCAAACCACTCAACCTATATATACTTCAGTTTCTCCACCTATAAAATGAGAATAATAATATCTACCTCAAAGGGTTATTAGGAGGATTTATGAGATTGACATAGTTAAACATTAACACCTGAAAAATAGGTGCTCAACAAAATGTTATTTATCTATTAATCTCAGTCAATAATCCATGGCCCATCCCTCAACAGAGAATTATCCTTAATACGGTGACAATAAATTGCCCCCATCTCACTGCATCCTGTTAGTAAGTGTCTATTTTCATCATACCCAGGGCCTTCTGCTTCCTGTAAGGCCTGTCACAACCTGTCGTGTTCCTGGAAGTCATTATTCAGTAACTGGGTCCAGTGACCCCAAGGACAATCCAACCGAGGAGACAAGGAGGCCAATGATGCAAAGACTCCATTTGTAGACAGAAATTCTAAATAGAAGACATCAAAACCTGGCATTGACCTTTTGTAAAAATACTAAGCGCTCAACAGACTTCTTTCTTTGGAAACCACCAGAGGATTATGCTTGTGGCCAGTTTGAAATTTTCAGAAATATTCCTCCAAGAATAAACATGTAGGATATACTTGAATAGCAGCGATTAGGTGACAGTCAGAGTAAGATGGCACAGCCTTGTTGTGACCTCAGGTTTGACCCCTTAAGGACACTGTGTATCTACAAAGACCATAGCCGAGGTTTCATTATAGATATTCCTTCAAATGAGCTAGAAACTTGTCACACCTGGAATAGAAACATGGCCATGTACAGGACATGGCACAGAACACTCATATATAATGCTTAAAGGTGGGAGTTTTATCACATATTAGAGCTAGACAGATTCTCACTGACGCTGGGCATTACCTCAGCTTTATTGGGAGCAGCAGGCAACAAATGTGGAGAAAAAGGGCCTGACCTGAGAGCTCAAAACCAACAGTCCTATGTCAGGCAGTGAACAAGAAAGCCTACCCACTCTAGGTGCCCACCTAAATTCTGTAACGAGGCAGCACCACAGGGAAGGATGGAGCAGAGGAAATGGAGACATCTTTCCTTAGTGACATTTTGGAGGTGAAAGCTGATCTGAGAGATATGAACTCTTCCTATGTATCACCAAGAGTTAACACCTGACCTGTATCCCCTGCATGGTTAAATACTGTAAAGGCCTGAATCTAGAATTACCAGTCTGATCTAGGACAGGAAAAATCTGTGCTTAGGCAGCTAGAGGAGACAGCTAGAAATATGGTCATTTGTTCTTTGATTTAAGCAATATCTAATTTTGGGTTTTTAAGACCAAACAGAATCATATGAAAGAAATAAACTTTCTCTGAGACCCCCCAAATAAGAATGACTCCCTTGCAGGACACTTCAGACCCAGCAGAAATTACACATTTGAGGTCAAATCCAAATGCCCAAGTTCCAAGACTCATGGTGGCCTGGGCTACAGCCTACATGAGTGAAAGTAGTCCTGAACACGAACTCATGATGCGAGCATAACTGCCAGTCAAGATGAACCTTTTAGAGTAATTCTCAGATTTACTAACCAATAGCCCTCACGATATAAGGGGATCCCCTAATAAAGGGCACTGGAAAAGAAGAGTGCTTATTAGAATATCAAGCTTGAAAGATGGCATGAGATCAGTTTGTAGGAATTTGCCCTCTCCTTATTCACAAGAACACCACAAAGATTATAAACACTGCCTTCACGATTTCAAAATTTCAGGAAGAACAATGCAACATGCTTCACAGTCACTTATTCTGTAAACCAAGGATCTCTGACGAGTTATTAGGGATTTCCCTGAAAGGAATGACGAGCTGATCAAGTCAAGAGGTCAACTATCATCTAAAGTACTCTAGATATAGTTATGGTGCCTGTAGGAAGTTACATAGGAGAGGAGGTAGGAAAATCTCACAGTTATTCAGCAACCTGAGTTCTGGATATCCCCCTAAAACGGTTCCACTTTTTATATTGGGGTTCTACAGTATCTTTGGTTTGAATAAAGAGGATTATGACAAAAATTTGTATATGAGTCTAGATAGCCTGAAATTTTCTTCCCAATGCTAACATGTGTCTGTGTGTCCGATATCTAAGCAGTATGCCTGATTATCATCCATACTTCAGGACCTATACTCAATGCCTTATGTTCCATGACATCTTCCCTGACTTCATATTTCTCTCCCTTTTGCCTAAGATAACTCATTTCATTAGTTGACTTCTCTAGGTAGAAATAACTCTATTATTCGATGGATACATATGGCTATAGGCATGCAAAGCATGATGAATAGATGATTGATTTTCCTTCTATAAATTGATGTGACTTTCATCCAACATTAAGATTTGCTTCTATTTTCAACTCTTTTGCCTTTCTTCTTTCCACCTCCTCAACATTTCTCCTCTTCCAATCTTGGAAGATTTTCACAATGTTTTTTTTCCTCTCTTCCAATTAAAGTGATTGTTCTTTCTAGTGTGTTAAAAGTTAATCAGTTTTTATTATGGGTGTTCATATTTTTTTGGGCCCAACACCTGGTCTGAGAATGATTCTCATTTATAATTCTTTGGCTACCAGCTCTTCCCAGAAAGTGCTATTAATGAAACCATTACTAAGAAAAGGAGGCAACACATTGTTGTTTCGGTTTTCGGTATCATTAGTGCTATTCTTGTATATTTCAAGTGTCATTCTCCTCATAACTAGTTTATAAACACACACCAAACCTGTGAATTAAAAGACAAATACAAGTTTGCTAGTTACTACAGACTTTCTACATCTTACCTTGCAAGAATTTTAGGGAAATCATGGCCAACATAGTCAAAGAATGGTCAGTTTAAGCATCAGCGTTACCCTGCTCACAATCCCCATTACCAATTACAACATTAAGAATATGTACTTTACCATTTCACAAGAAATGCAAACTCAGAAACCATGCAAAATGTAATCTATAATTAGCCTGCATCACCTTTGTCCTCAGAGGGTATTCACTTAATATCAAGCACAGTGGTAAATTCCTACCACAACCTATGAAGGCAGAAGTGCATTCTTGGTGCAACTATAAGGAGACTACAACCGAAAGAGGCAAAGTTCTTGCCATCATACAATCAGCAAGGCACAAATCTAGCACTCAAATTCAGATCCATGGGCCCCAGAAGGCTAACTGCTAAACTACTAAAAGCAAAGAGCAGAGATGACATTAACTCAAAACCCTACTCTCCAAATCTTGTTCTGGGCACATCCATGAGCAGGTGCGTGCAAAGAGATAAGAAGAGATATCCTGACTCTTCCCAAGTCTCAAAAGTTGAAAAAGAAGAAAGTGCTGAGGAGACAAAAGCCTAAACTCCCAGCACAAACTACTACATAGAGTTTTCCATTAACACTGCCCAGAAAACAGATACGCTGAATTATTTGGGGGCAACTCTGAGTCCCTCTTTAAGCATTCCTTTGGCCAAGATATTTGCAAAGGGCCCAGTGGAGGAGGTAAATCAGCAAGCAAAAATCCTATTTTCTTCAATAGAATACAAGCTGAACGTGTCAAAGTGAATTCTAAGGTCTGTACAGCCCTCTGTAGACCAGAGTGCTTCATTTTGCCACTGGCGATTATCTTACATGAAAGGCCCAGGTTTTCATCCAGAGCACCTTCTCAAACCTGTGAGGCAGACAGGACAACTTAGCAAGTCAATATTTGAGGTCTGGGTCAGATGAATTCCACCATGTGAGAGAGTTACTAACCTAATCGTTAAGCTTCAGTTTCCTCATCTATGAAAAAGACCTTACAACTCAACCTATGCCATTGATTTTTTTATGAGGATTAAATGAGATAATGCATTCAAAACACGGCAAAGACTGGTGGTTGTCACACCCAATATCTGCCTTCCCCTCCTTAACAACCCCTATATTGTGGAGGGTAGCAAAGTGCCCAACAATTATGTTGGTCTCCCATGTAGATGGGAGTGGCCCTTAGATGTCAGAAGAAGTAGTATGTTGAAGAGGCATATTTTTCTTTGCGTCTCCCTTTCATCTTCCTTGCCTGAAAATATGATAAAGATAACGGAAGTTAGGGCCAGGGATATAGCTCAGTGGCACAGCAACTGCCTGGCAAGCACAAGGTCGTGAGTTCAAGTCCCATTGCCAAAAAAAAAAAGATAACTGAAGTGACAGCTAGAGTTAACCGTGACAACTATGAAGAAAACTCCTGGGATAGAGACTCTACACAACATTGAACAGCCTCCTATGAACTTCTTTCATGTGACAGAATGTATGTTACTGCCTTATTTAAATTTCTATTATTTCAGCTCCCTGCCAGCAACCAAACTGAATCTGAATTGACTCAATAGAAACTTTGGTATGTTGCATGACATTAGATAAGTACTCAATACTGTGTAGCTGCTGTTTATCACTAATAAAAGGACTGAACATATTCCACTCATAGTAAAGCCCAATGTCGGCACTTCTCAACCTTGATCGTATGTTAGAATCACTTAGGGAAGCATTTGAAAATCCCAATGCCCAGAACAACTAACCAGAAGCTCTGGGTTGGGACCCATGCAACAGTGGTTTTTATACCTCTCCAGAGCATTCCAGTGTGTTGCCAAGACTGAAACAGCCTGTCCCAAACAGATGCAAGAATCTCTTCTATTAAACTAAGAATGCTTAGATTAAAATGTATATTATCATTTAATAACCATGTAGAAATATCCAACAATTAGAACTGGAAGAGAACTTCAATCAAATTCAGTCTCCTTGTTCTTAGTCAAGAAAACACAACTTTAATTTCCTCTAACTCAGGGCCAGGGATATAGTTCAGGGGCACAGTGCCTGCCTGGCAAGCATGAGGCTGTGAGTTCAAATTCCAGTATCAAAAAAAAAAAATTTCCTCTAAGTCTCAAATTAGCTAGGTGTTTTACCAAAACCCCGTATTTTATTACCTGTAGATTTGAAAGTAGATTCTCTGTCTCCTACCTGGAGGAATAATTCTTGAACACAGTGTCACCCAGCCAGGACAAGAGGATTTACAAGACATACCGGTCCAAAATAGCTCCACTCTTGTCAAGCCATTGTTCTTCAAAAATGAGAAAACTAGGGTGTTTCTAAGTATTAATATAGCATGCATAAGTACTGATAAAGGTCAAATTATGCTGATGGTCCTAATCAGTCAGCTTTGATTTGCTTGGCTTAGAATGAGTAGACATTCTTGGTTTAGAATCAGTGAACATCCTCATTTAGTCAGAAAATAAACTAGGAAGAAATCAGAGCGGAAAATACCTGATACACTTATTTTGCAATGGGAAAGTTAAAAGCAAACATTTACAGGACTTCTTAATGAATCAAATGTACACACATATAGTGAACAAATGTAAACAACTTTGATTCTTTTTGTTTCTCACAAAAGAGTAAGTTTATAGGTGCGAACAGGAGGACAACTTCGAAGACTTCTGACTCAGTAACATTTTGAGTGTAGAGAAGTAAATTTGGCATTTTTCTTTAGTAAATATAAGATAAGGAAAGTAAAATATACATGAAATCATCTGCACTTTTATCAATTAAATTTATGTGCCTGGTAAGTGTGTGTCCCTTATTTCACCTGCAGAAGGTCCCTGTGGATGTGTGTCTCTCCTCTGAATTCTACTTCTCCTTAACAACAAGAACAACTGAATCAACAGATAAACTTGAAAGTAAAGGTTTTTATTAGACTCATTAAATAAGCAAAAGTTGTATCACAGAATAGAAATATTAGAGGTTGTCCACAGACTTTAAATTACCTTTTGTTGTAAGTATATCTGAATTTATGCAGAAAATTTGAAGGTTCCAAAAATTATATGTACATTATACATTTTCTTTTTCTTTGCCCTGAAAAAAAAGTTGCCTACTTAGTGGAATCCTATGGTAAATCTTAGGAGCAGAGTTCTTTGTTAACGAGAAGTTCAAGGTTCTAATTTATCTTTTTACTCAACCTCTGCTCTACTCAAGTTGTCTGAAAGCAAAGGCACATCTATGCCATAATACCCTGACAGTAACTATTTCCTGTTCCCAAAGGGCCTCCTTTGAAACTATGCATAGTGAAAATGTACCAACATGAGACAACCAGCCAAATCAAAGAAAATCAGTCAAATCTGCTTCTCCTTATCATGGAAATATTTCCCTAACACAAACAACAATAAAATGAAGTTGCCTGATACATTTCCTTTCTAACAAGTGGTGTCAAATGTGTTATACATAGTTTCATCGCTTTTCAGGAATAAGTTCAATCAAATCAATTTTTAGCATCAGACAAATTATCTAACAACTTGTCTGCAAGCTTTATCTTCCACTGCAGTTGACATTATGTAAGCCCAGTATTACACACCCTAAAGAAATAAATTCCTACGTATCGACCAGACCACCTAAGGCCAGATTGTGGCAAACTTTCTATAATCAGGTAGATAACAGTTATTTCAGGTTTTGTGTGCCATGTGCTATACAGTCTCTGTCACAGCTACTCAATTCTGCCATTGTGCTTCCAAAAACAGCCTTCCATAATATTCAAACAAATAGACATGGCTGTGTTCCAATAAAACTTTATTTACAAAAACAGGTCATATTTGCATACCCCTGTTTTAGACAACTAGAAAATCTTATTAGATTCTACCTCCCAAGAATATTTTGATTGAGACTTTTAAATTATTCTAATCAAAGTGGAGAAAATATACAGGAGAGAATTCAGAATAATTATGATTGCTCAAGGTGGACTTAAGGGAGTTGTCCAGGAAAGAAGGCAGTAACAACACTGTCAGTTCTAAATAGGGAACTGGGTACGACTTTACCTACATTCTCCACTTCCCTTTACACAAAAAGTTCACGAGGCTGGCATGATAATTCCCATTTTCCAGGTTTTTAAAAATGTGAGGAGGTGCACTAACTCAGAGGCAAAGCTTACTGTACAACCAAGTCCTGTCTCATTCCAATAGTCGTGCTATTTCTATTATACTAGCAAGTAGCCGGAGTGGATGTTGTTTTCACCTATACAGGATGCCAAGGGCCAGTGCAGAATCAGGGAGGAGAACCTGCAAGTAGAGCAACTTCTTTATCCACTCAAGCAGATCTCAAATTCATGGTTAGTGTCTGAAGATTTCTACTTCTCTATTCCAGCAGTCCTGAGTTTTATCAAGCTATCTTGATCTTAACCAAAGCCTACATGCACATTTAGTCCACAAACAAGGTTCATGGACCAGATAGGAAGGAGTCAAAATTTTAAAGTAAATGTTTTCTTAACCCTTTTCAGAACCCTAGGGTACAGTCATTTCAGCTCATGCCTTGAGGGTGTTTTCTGAAAAAAGAAAGTGCATTTTCAGCACTCTTGGTGTCTGATTTCAAACCCTTCCCTTCCAGTAGGTGATTCTAAGTGGGTTGATGATGCCACCCTGTTTTACTGATTTTCCCACAGGGTTTAGTCACCCACATGCCCTAAGGACCACACAATTGGCCCCATGGTGAGAGGATAGGTACATAGGGCCTTTCTTAATTTTCACTAAGGTTCCAAAAAGAACAATTAAAGAGAGTTTGATTTGAGTTCATCTAAACATATGAAAACATTCAC
The DNA here is from genome assembly GCA_004363535.1 of Dasyprocta punctata. Taxonomy (NCBI): domain Eukaryota; kingdom Metazoa; phylum Chordata; class Mammalia; order Rodentia; family Dasyproctidae; genus Dasyprocta; species Dasyprocta punctata. The sequence continues at coordinate 48,759 of RJWM01001477.1, read as the reverse complement.
CCTAATTATCCCACTGATGAGCTTATATGTGATCTCCTTTATGATGCAGTTTTGGCTCAACTTGAACAGGAAGCAGGCTTTCCCGCATTCTTTAAAAAAATAAAAGAAACCAAACTGTTCATCTCTTAGGAAGCATTAGAGAGGAAAAATACAGTGTAGCATAACCAAGAAGAAAAGAATATGGTTTGCAAGGATGTCACCCACATCCCAGATGCTGATCCAGAACTAGAACAGTTAGCATCATTTTGGTGGCACCATAGCTTACTAGGAATATCTCTGCAGAAAAGGTATTATTTTTTACTCCCATTTTAAATATTAAAAAAAATGTAAAAACTGAAAAATGGGGGCTCACATAAAACTCAAATTATTCATCTCTGAGAGGGTATATGGATACTTAAAAGACCCTAAATAGCTTTATGACATTAAGGCCTACCTGCCTCATACACATGGCATTCCCAATGGTGTTTATTGCCATTGCTTCTGGAAGCATAGGATCTTTTGCCATTCTTCTTCTAATAGCAGTTGCACACAATCCAATCTAGAATATTCCTAATTATCTTGGAAGCAATTCATAAGTCTCAAAATTAAAGTACATTTCTTTTATTGAAAAGTATGTATCTTGCTGATGTCAATGATGGAACTTGGCAATCTGAGAGATTTTGAAATCACTCCTCTGCAGCACACATTAACAAGCTCAATTCCAAAAAATTTACACAAGCGACAAGGAAGCAATGACACTGTGACTCTAAGCCACATCTTAATTAATGAAGTTACATTATCAAAACTTTAAAATATCCCATAGAATAGCTTCTTGTGAAATAAACACTCCCTAACTTTTTATTTTCTCTGTATCTAGATTTTCTTAAGTTTTCTTGAGGTATGGTACACCTGAATTAACTAAAAGACATTTTAAAGAATTAAGCACCTTTAATGAGAAGGTAGAACAGTTTTTTAGTAATATTCGTTGCTTGAGGAAGTATAGAATTGAGCCCCAATTAAGGTTCAACGCTTATGAGACTGTTGGGTTGACTTCATTTACTTCATGCAAGGAATGTTGTAGATAATTTCTGCATGACTTCAATTATAAATAACACAAGTTTCTTTTCAGGCTGCATAATGGAAAATAAAGTTCACAGTTGTTCCATCCAACTCCAGGGATAAATCAAGGTCAGAGATAAACCTGTTGCCTCTTTGCAGCGGAACATACCAGCCTTGCCACAGAATGGGAAAAAGAACAACAGGCAAGAGAGTAAAGCAACTAAAAGCAGGCTTCCTAAACCCCCGGTTCCATCTCATCTCAACACAGTCACAGAAACAAATCACCTTTAGCAGAAAGCTAAGTAACTCCACCAGAAACAGGTCCATGGAATTGAAAAACAGGCTGAAGAGTAGCTGACTATAAAAATAAAGCCCCTTGAATAAAGAGGTCCTTTGCCTTCCTCTCTCAGCCCCAAGCCCATATCACATCTGGCTTTTGTTTGGTGAATCATAAACTACCCTTTCTTCACCACAGTGATTCATGCACAGAAGTGGAGATACGATGAGCTGTCTCTCCTTGAGGCATTAATTCGTTTCTCCCCAGCCTGGAAAATCAGCATCACTTCTGACAGGTTGGTTTCTCCACCAGGTTCTGTCTCACCCACCTCACTCCTCCTCACTCCCCAGGCTTGCAGCCTAGGCCCTGTGGCCTCATCGCTGCCACTAGCTCCCCGATTCCAGGTCACCCAGTGACCTCCCAGCCCTTGTCTGTGCTTACTTAGCTCTGACAGTCACAGTCAAAGCACTTACGTTTTTGCCAGAGCATGGCCTGTGACAGGATGTTGCCTTTTCTCTTTGAAGCAGACAGTTTGGCTTCTTTAATGTGAGACTTGGGTATGCTTTCCTCCAGTGGAACCACTGCTTGCTCTGAGGCTGTTTCCTCAGCTTTTTAAGGCCTGAGTTCCCGCTGCGTAGGGGTGCGTCATCACATCCTCCCACCTCAGGCACGAGTGCACTTTTTCTACAGCAGTGTGGCCCGTCACCCCACTGTGTGCATCCTCTGAGGGCCACCGGCTGCAGAGCCAGCCAGCTGAGACTGACAACCACACAGCACAGAAAGGCCATGACCATTTGCACACAGCCCTAGAGAGTGATATGCTGTATGTGTGTGTGTGTGTGTGTGTGTGTGTGTGTGCAAACAACGTGGGTACTGTGTTAGCCCTGGACCTCCTCACACAATGAGGGGCCAGAAAGACCCTCTGGAAAATGCTAGGTTTTCTCTGGTGCTTATTTGGGGTTCTATACCAGTGGGACACTGGCAGGACTTAGCCTGCCTTCAGCGCCTGCTCAACGGAAACGTGATTCCCAGGGGTCACTGCTTCTCAGCATGGGAGGAAACACCTGTCCTCCTTTCAAGCCTCACTAAACAACCTCCTCATTCTTTTAATATTGCCTTTCTGTTTATTCCACTTTGAAATTCAGTGGCCCCGCCCTTTGCCCCACTCTCCACCAAAAATGGCAAGGCTTCATTTTACTTAAATACAGGGATACTGGTTCTGATGATTGATAAACCCACAGGCCAACTCACTCAGGGAAGAAAGGATAAGACACCCAGCCTCCTCAAAGCAAACTGCCTTTTTAAAGGGGACTTATCAGCACCTTAGAAACAGAGCCTCTCTCATAGTGCTCCACCTGATTATCAGGAAGCTTCTCAAAAGGACAGTAATGGGTTCACCACCAATAGTGTATGGGGGTGAGGCTAAGGTCTCCTCCTTATGTGTGAAGCACATACACTCAGGCTCCAGTGACCTAATCAGTTTGGGGTCAAGACCCCTAGGCTAGGGCCCCTTTGGCAGGTCTGGGTCTTGCTGCTTTGCCCTCCATACTGCCTTGGAGTGATCTTGCAGATCCTGGATCACATCCTGCGTTCTCCATTTTTCCTTTTCATTGATTAGTAGCTAGAAGTAAAAAAAAAAAAAAAAAAAAAAAAAAAAAAGTCCTCATGGCTGAGCCTTTGCCATCCTCTCCAGCACATCTTCTACTGCTTTTCTACTGCTGACTGGCAGTATCTTCTATGCACTATTGAACAACATAGCAATTCCATATTTCCACCTTGTCTTCTCATGCTGGGTAATCTCCCCATTTCTCTATTTTTCAAGACCCAGCTCAAGTCTTACCTTTTTTGGTGAAAAGTGTTCTAACCCATCAAACTTCCTATACTAGAAAATATCCATGTGTCTTTTCTCCACCTTTGAAGAATAGACATTAAATGATGGCAGACTGTTGCCTGACTGTATAGGTTCCTAAAAGAGGCTTCCTCTTCATCCCTGCGGTGCTTCCCACAGGACCTGGAACATACTGATCATGGTAAAAGTTCACTTAATGAAATTATGAATTATAGTCTCTTGTGGGTTGTAGGTTTGAGTGCAGATCTTGAGATGAAATACAGTTAACATAAACAGCTCACTCAGAACACACAGAAAGCTCTCTCAAGGCTGACTTAAAAATCCTTCATCCAAAATCCTGTGAACTTCAGGACAATGCAGTAGCTGTGCCATGGAGGCCACACGCCGTGGCCTGGCCTGGAGGGCAGCCATGTCATAAGGTCTTGCACCTGACTGAGGAGGTTCCACTGAAAACAGTGGCACATTCATCCAGCCTGCTTCAATCCAGAAGACATAGAACCCCATCCAGCCTCTGCTAGTCACTTGTTTGAACCCCTTAAACAAGTCACATAACTCTTCTAGTCTTGGTTTCCATGTTGATAAAATGAAGAAGCAGTTTTCTAACTGCCTCACAGATTATTAGGAGGGTATGAACCCCACTGGTTCTCTCTCATGTCACTTGGATTTTTGTTATTTTATTCTCTCCGAGCCTATGAAATTAACTTTTCTTATTCACCTCTGTTTCTCCTTGTAGCCTTAGTATAATGACCCCCATGAAGTAATAATATTAACTACTTACAATGCACAATCTTCCATGTTCAGCCTTAAATATATTCTCTAATCTAGTTTACACACAATTCCATGAGGAAACTTCTATCTGTATTGCTCCAAGAAACAAATTCTTAGAAAATTTTAGTTGCCCTATTTCACAGAGGTCTTATGTTATGGTGTAGGTATTAGACCCAAGTTCATATGACAAGACCTAGTTTCCTATTTATTAGTGTAATTATAATATACTATGGATATTCATTAAGTTGGAATGAGTGAAAGCCAGCATGTTTATTCTCCAAATACAGGATCACTATGATTAAAACCTGGAGCATATCTGCAGAGGTTTATACCCTCTAGAGTAAATCCCTGTCCTCTGGAAAAAGAGAGAAAAAGAAGAGATCCAGAGTAGCTCTGCTAGATCAGAGTTTTCCCACTAACAGAGACAGTCAAATAATAGAGGTAAGGAAAAATTAACATTTGGACACATTATAATGAAATTTAAAAACAACTAACACTATGAAGAAATTCTAAAATATTACTGAGAAAAAAGATTATTAACAACTGAAAATCAAAAACTATAATGACAGTTTACTTCTGCACAGCAAAACTAGATGCAAATGACAATGAAGAAATATTGTTAAAGTACAGAAGGGAAAAAAAAAAGCATTGAACCTATCATTTTAAATCCAGCCAAACTGTCATTCAAATATTGTACCATAACAAAAATATCCTCAGACTGTCAAGGCCTCACATTAAAATTGCTCATAGAGGAAGTAATCAAATGAAAAGGGCTACCTGGGAGGATGTGAAAAAAAATCCAAACAAAAGATCATCAAACACCTAGGTCAAATTAATTATAATAATTATAACAAAACTAGAAACAAAAAGAGAAAATTCATCCATAACAACCCAGAACAAAATATCTAAATATATCAACACACTTGCACAAATCTAAGGGACATCATTTATATCATATTGTATGTAATACAATAAAATACATTATATTGTATTTAATTTTGTGATATGTAACTCTAGATGAAATCAAAGGGAAATTGTACGAATGTTTTTGTTGAATAAAGAAGAAAATATAGGTTATCTGAAATGTTTAGGACCAGAAGTATTTTCAATTTCAGATTTTTTTTTGGAGTATTTACATATACATGAGCTATCTTGGGGGTGGGACCCAAGTCTAAAGAGTAAAGCCATTTATGTTTCATCTACATTTTATACACATAGGCTGAAAGTGATTTTGTACAATATTTTTAAATATAATGTTTTGACTGCAACCTATCACATGAGGTAAAATGGAATTTTCTACTTGTGGTATCATACCAACACTCAAACACTTATGATTTTGAAGCATTTTAGATCTTGGCTTTTTAGATTAAGGATGTTCAGACTATACAACTATAGATAAATTTAAGAAATCAACAGCAGAAAATAATCAAAAGTATAAACTTGAAGCAAGGGGCAACCACCACTTTTGTCCATTAAAACAGAATAGAATATTTTATTTTTAAACCAGCTACATAAAACTGGACCTTCCTATAGAAATCAAGAAAGGGATATATTAAAAAATACAATTGACAGAAAATAGAAATAAGGTGATGAGTTAAGTTTTAATAGTACAGTAACCATAATGAATATAAAAAGAGTAAGCTTACCAGTAAAAAGACACAGATTTCTGAGCCTAATGTAAATACTTTAAAAGATCCAACAAAGTGATGCTATAGTTGAAAGAAAACAAGGGGTGTTTGCAAGTAAAAGACTGATGTAACTTTGGTTCTAAAACTAGCCAACATCAATATAAGAAAATTACAGAAATATAAGAAATTATTTAATATAGAAACATAAATTCAAAAACCCTGAATATTAGTTTGCAGAATTCAATAAAGTACTAAGAAATAATAATAGATAATTATAACAATATATTATAATGCATAAGATTCATCCAAGGAATACTAGGACAGTTTACTCTTAGAAAATCTATCAATGTGATCCACCATACTGATGAACTGTGAGTAAAAAATTATTGAATTATCTCAATCAATGCCTAAACATTTGTTAAAGCCCAACATCTCTTTATAATTTCAGATAAATAACTCTTAAAAAATAGGACTAGAAGGAAACTTCCTTAACTTGATAAACTATATACCAAAAATCTACAGTAATATGATATAGAATAGAGAAATTATAAACGGATTTTTTTTTTTTTTTTTTTTTTTTTGTGGCACCGGAGATCGAACTCACAACCTCGCACCTGACAGACAGGCACTTAAGCCACTGAGCCAAACTCCCAGCAATTTCCAAACACTTTTATGTACAATGTTCAGAATCACATGTATTAAACAGACATCAAATAAACATATAAATTAGGTCATGTAATTATGTCAAATACTATTTTAGGATTTAAGGAGATAGCAATAAACAAAACATGAATTGTTTGCATCACATAGTCTGATAATTGGTGTTGGATAGACAGGAAATCCATACGACCTTTCAATAAATGATTTGTCATCAATAAAGACATGGACAGACTAGAGCAGTGGTGGCAAACCTATAGCACGCTTGCCACAGCAGGTATGCAGAGCCCTTTATATTGGCATGTGAGGCATCTTCCCAATTTATTAAGGATGAGAAGTTGCTATATAATTTGTTTAGTACCCAGTCCTTTTCTACTGAACTATGGTGATGTTTATGACCTCTGACTATCACAGTGTTGTCATATAAGGAAGAAAAACTGATTACTACAGATACGACATCCTGAAGCAAGGCTGAAGGACAAAGGATGATCACTCAAGTTTTGGGAAACTGAAGAAGGGCACAGGAAAGAAAGAATGAAAGATAAAGCAAAAAGAATATCAAGGCCATCAGAAAGAGAAGACACAATGTTCAGCCACATGAAAATATCACAAAATTAAGAGAAATAGTTGAAGAAAGAGAAAAAAGACTAATAAAAGAAAACAAAAAGAAAGTTGAGAAAACTAAATATTGTAAAAAGGGGGGGGGAACCTAACAGACAGAAAAAGGTGCCCCAGCAGCTAAGCATCAGTTGTTTTTTTCTTCACTAAATCCTCAGTATTCAGGTTTAATTGCAGTATTGGCACTTTGCAATAAGTAAGTAGGTTTGGGGTTGCATTTTGGGCACCTGGTCTCTAAAAGGTTCGCCACCACTGGACTAGGCCACAGAGAAATTGATGGCCTACAGGTTTAACAATTGTATGTGGGTCAGAAAGTAAGGGTAATTTTAAAAGTCAGATCTGTAAAGAAGAATTTCTCGACCTTAGAGCCAAGAGCAGATGGAACAACCAGTGGAATTTTAAAGAGTGACCATGAATCCGTGGGAGACAGTTCATAGAGTTTATGACAGTCCCAAAGTTAAGAATCACTATTTTAGAGAAGTACTGTGATTTCAAATTGTTAAGTATATGAAAGAAAAATTGCTTAATTCCAGCAAGAACAATAATGAGTTCCAAGGTAAAATGGGTAATCCACACATAAACTGTCAAACTCCATTGCTGCCTACAGGAAATTTCACATTTCTTTACAGACTGAGTCAGTTAAATCTCTTTTTCATCTTTCTATCACATCTGTATCATTTTACCCTTTTGCCATAATTTTTCTCTAGTGGCAGCAGCAGAGTACAGTGAAGAAATTAGAGTCAGAAAGCCTAGTTTGGAATCTAGCAGCACTGCAAGCACTGGAGCCTTGTGTAAGTTGTTCAGGCTCTCCTACCTGTACTATCATTCTTCTCCAAACTGAAACTAATAGTAACAATTATTGCAATGATTAAATGTAATACCCTAGGGTTTTCTATATACACTGATTTTGTTATTTGATTTAGATCAAGACCACCTAACTGAATTCCCTTTGATATTTTTGTTCTCAAAATTCATGTGTACTAGAAAGCCATTCAGATCTTGCCAATTTCTACTTTTCCAAGAAAAGAATAGTCTCCAGTATCCTAACCAAAAAGATAAGCTGGATTCAAATCTCATCTCATCTTAAATTCCCAACCATCATCTGCAAATATAGTTGACAGCTGCATCACGGCTTTTTATCTAAAAATGGCCTTAATGATTGGAATTTTCAGTTTTATGGCACCTTAAAAAGATGCTATGGTGAGGCATTATGAAAAAGAAATCTGATCAAGTGGAGTTTGGATCAACCTGAGTGATACAGATGGAGGTCAATGTTCAGAAGCAAGGGGTCTATGGTATGTAACAGCCCTCCCTGTAGTCAGAAGGAGAGTGCCCAACTCTCTTCATGGCCATTCTGGAATGCCTTTTGACACAAGACAGATGGACTCTAGACGCACTGACAAATTCCCATCAACATAGGCATCTAGTATACGTCTGTGTTGCATTTTGTAGGTGAGAAAACCAAAAATCAAGTGGCTTTCATTATTATAGTCCAGGACTGCCATAAATTATCTTGAAAGATCATCAGAAAATCCTGGTGGTTATTATCTTTGATACTACTATTACCACCAAACTTTGGAAAATAGCTTTTGTGAAATAAAAATTCTCTTATTCTACCTACCACATGGTCCTTCCAAGGCAGAATGACTTCTTTTTCCTTTCTGCATTATCATTGTTTGTTATCACATGCCACTGAATAATAGACTTTATTTATTTGCTATTTTTGTCATGTCACCAACAATACCTTCCCCCACTTCCTGCACAATTTTTTGAAACCTTGAGAAATATCCTCTGTGATATTTCTACAAATACTTATTAAGTACAAACTCCATGCTGGAAATTGTGCTAGACATAAGGACTAATAAAGTAAGGAAGTCCCTGTATTTAAAAGCAAGTTATTACTGCTGCAAAAAAACTACAGTCCCACAACAATTCCTAGAAAATGGTTCCTCCTCAAATTACATGGGATATTTATTATGGAGACACATTTATTCTTCAAAGAACCTGATTCAGCAGGTCTGAAGTAGTCTATAACTCTGTTGGTTGATTTCGGGGCAGGGATTAGGTTGTTTTATATTTTCAACAAGCAATTCAGGTAACAGTGCTTTAATATCTAGGAAGCACTAACCTAGACAACCCAAAATTGGCCTTCCTTTCTTCTCAAGAGCCCCTCTTCTATCTATCCTTTCAAGTCTTCTTCATTGGAATGCTCCTAGAATGCTCTGATTAAAAGAAAAGTAAAAACCTCCAATTTAAGCATAGCATGGAACATTCCTTTGTCCAGCTAAGCACACAATCATCATTTCTCCAGGAGCAAGCCTGGCACCATGAATGCTCTGCTCTCAAAAACAATTCTATTCCTGTTGTACCCCATGGAATACTGACCTGGTGACCCCCTCTTCCTCTCAGACCTCTCATCTTCACAGCTTTTCTAGATAGCATTCAAAAGCCCCCGGTGACAGAACTTCCCCCAAAACACAACTACCAGGCATGCTTTCAGCCTGATCAGCTACAGATCAATGCCCTGTTCCCCCTTGAGCTATAGTCCAAAAAAGAGTGAAGTAAAGAAAGTTGGTCCAATGATGGGCAATGCTTGTCAATCATCTTCCCTTCTAAAGACGTAACAAAGGAACCTCCTCTTCTTCCTCTTGCTGAAATACCACGCCGCCCAGTGACTCAGGTTTATACCAGCTGTATTTCATGATTTCTGCACAGGCACTATGGAAATAGGAATAGCAATAAAGCAGAAGTCCATTTCCTTGTGAATCAAAGGGAGTTTATTACAAAAAGGCAAAGGCTCCAACATGTGAGCACAAGTCTATTTGCATGTGTGCTATGCTCCTGGGCAACTTTCTGTCATGGGTGGAGTTACAGGGCCAGCAGCTGCACTGTTGTTTTTTGAACTGTTCCTTCTCTAACTTGATGGGTGGATAACTTGAATGAATGAATGGATGGATGAATGAATAAGACTGAGAAGACAGAAAGGATATAGAAATAAAAGCAGTGGAAGAAGAAGAAAACAAGAAGAAAAATTGGTAGAAAAGAGAGGAAGGCAACTCAAAACTGTAGACATCTTGAAAGTCCAAAGGAAAAAAATACACCTCTAAATACAGAGCAGTTAATTTAATTACAGAGGGTCTCTACATTAGGTATTTGTTGATCATGGTAACACCAGGCTGAGACTAGTAAATAAGCTAAGCCTAGTCTGTGTAAATACACAGACAAAGCCAGATACTGATATCTAATCAATAGTTGGCTGTCCATGAACACCTGATCCAGGCAACTCTAGGACCAACAAAGTGTACTATGCCCAACACATGGTAAAAACTACAAATGGTAGTCCATGTTGTTACTATTATTTTTATTAATAATGAATATGATTTTGAGCTCATGGTCTACCAGTTCATGTGAGGAAAATACCAAAACAAAAAGTAGTAAGTGTAACAAGCACACAATAAAGGTAAATTGACTAGAGCTCATGCTCTACCAGTTCATGTGAGGAAAATACCAAAATGAAAAGTAGTAAGTGTAACAAGCACACAATAAAGGTAAATTGACTAGAAGGAATAATATTTTCTAAAAAATAAATAAAATTCCCTTAATGTGATTCACAAATAAGCTCAGTCATATGATAGCATGAGGTAGTAAAGGGTAAAGGATAGAAAAATTCCAGAAATGCCACATGTATCTTCCACCTTCAAAGTCGACAGAGCTAAGGATTCTGGAGCACTTCCAAAGTTTTAAATACTTTGCACCTATTAGTTCAGTTAATCCTCATAAAGATGCATTCAAGCATTAGCCTCATTTTACATAAAGAAACAAATGAGGTTAAGAAACAGCTGAAGAGGAAAGCCAGTGATCGAGCCTAGGCAATCTGACTCCACAGCACTCAATCACCATATCACACAATCTCTGGGTAGGAGAGTTAAGTCTCAAACAGTCACTTGTCCACCCATCCACTCATTTACTCATTCATTTATCCATTAACTCTGAAAATATTTTCTAAATGCCATCCTAATGTTACCCAGACTGTATTGAGCATTGGGAACACAGCAGTGAACAAAAAGTAAGGTCCCTGATTTCATAAAGTTTGCACTCTAGTGGAAGTGGGGAATATGTGGAAGATAGACTCTCTTCCCACCGGAACAAAGAAAGCAGACCAGAAAGTATTTCTCAAAATTAACATCCTTAGACACATTCAAAACAGCATTCCTAAACCTTTTTATAGGTAAGAAGCACCAACAGCATTAAATACAGATACTCTACATTCGATAAATTTAACAAATATCAACTGAATGCCACCCACTGCCTTTATAATGATAAAGTAGAAGCTGAACTCAGGGAGGCCTAGGTTCAGTCAATTAAATCACCAAAAGGAGGAACCACGGCTCTGGTGAGCTTACTACCCTATCCATAGATTCCTCTGAAAGACTTGACTAGAGTGAGCCTGAGAGCTAAAACTCTAAGAGAATTCTGCATATCCTTGTTCTCCCTCTTTCTTCAAAGGCTTCCAAGTCCACTTGGGCATGCTAGGATGCAAGCCAGACACCTTTCTCCTTGAAACAAGACAATCATTTTGCACCCATAGTATGGACTTTACAAGCCAACATTCTCCAAAACAAAGTCCCAGAAAGATGGCTAAGTAGTCCCATACCCATCTCGGTTTAAGTTTGGATTATTCAATCTATTAAATTATGCCAAGCCCAGGATTGCATAAATTTGGTAGTCTGCCTCTTCTGGTATAAGAAGTATGAGAACATCTTGGATTTCCATTTTACCCAGAAATTTTGATGTGACAGTAAGAGAGTATGTGCTCATAAAGTCGTGATTCATTGATCACTGAAGAATTACTCTTTTCTAAGGAGATAGCTGCTTTCACAGCTATGACATCAGTGGCTGCACCTGAAGTTGAAGAGTGAATTCCCCAGCCAATGAAGTCCACAGCAGTGACCAAACCCCAGGGAACCTATTCAGGATACTGGCTGATAAGTACAGGGCTCATTGATGAGAACAATGGTGCATATCATTGTCACTGCAGGCATGTTGTCACAACCTATGTTGCTGAGAATCTTGAGTTTTGAGTCAACACACCTATTTTTTGTTGTTCTGATTTTTCATAGATTTTAAAATATGAGAAATTTGACCAGGTTCGCCTGGGGGGAATGTTGCATGAGCCCCAAAGTAAGACACAGTTTTGCCAAAGGTTGCAAAGAATTCCTCCCTCCCTTTCTCCTTTCAGACACTGGATTCAGGTTCTATAGAATGTAGAACTTCTTCTGGCTAGGACTCTTTTTCACCATCCTACCAGCCCATGTGTCCTGGGCAGAATTATGTCTGAGGTCGATGACGCTTCCAAGCAGCTTAGTCCTTCTCTGTGTTCCATTTGGCAGAAGGGAACCAGTGAAGGTTTTTAGCTGTAGAGCAATGGGATCAGAATCACACTTCTTTTAAAAATAACTTGGCAACAGTGTAAAAATATAAAGGAATTAGAAGAAAGGAGCAGTAGAAATAGAACTTTTTGAACAATTGTTGCAGTAAGAACTAATAGCCAAGGATGATCCCAAGCCATCTGAATCTCATTGTGTTCTATTTTTGTATTCTTAGAATCTGTATTTTGTATTCTCAGAATCTGTCACACGGTTGACACTCAATGCATGTTGAAAACTGAATGACTCTTAATTTTTAAGATGAAGAAACCAGGATCAGAGAAAATAATGTACCTGTCTATGGTCATTTGCCGGGCAAGGACATAAGTGGGCCCAAAACCTGGCCTCTTGATTCCCCTTGCCAGTGATTTCCAAACTTTATCATGTATCAGAATCGCCACTCAGTTTTTGACTCGGTAGGTTAGTGTTGGATACAGAATTTGCATTTCCAACACGTTCTTAGATGATATTGGTACTACTGGTCCTAGGATGACATTTGAGAATCACTGCCTTAACTGTGTCTTCTTTTATAATTCTGGCTGTCTTTTTAAGAAAGCAAGGTCCAGCCTGGCTCTTTCAATCCTTCCTGCTTGGAAGAGCTTTTTGGAGAACAGGTATTCCAGTCTGTGCAGTGGTAGCTGAGTTGAGAGTTCAGATCTACGACTCAATCCCTCTTCTTAGTAACAATCAGAATAACACCAAGACTCCATAATAAAAAGCAATTAGGAATTTGATTTCTGAAATCAGATCTGGATTCACATCCCAGCACCAGTACTTAAAACAGAACCTTGAGCAAAGTACTTAATATTCTATGTCTCAATTTCCCCATCTATAAAATACAGTAATTCTTCACCAGGCTGCTCTGAGGATCAAATTAAATACAGCATGAAAAGACATACCCCATCAATGTTGGTTATTGTCTTACTAAATACTGACCAGAGAACCAAACCAAAAACAGGTCCAGAGAATATCAAGAATGGGGATGAATACAAAGCAAAAATACCAGCTCATTCCTGTGATCTGTGAGTCCTGCTTCTTCCATACATGGTGTTAAAATTAATGCCAGATGTTTGGTCCACCTCTACAGCATCCTCATTTCTATTCCACATGGGCACACTCTGATATCCTCCTTGGACATTTGTGCCCAGTTCCATGCCTGGGCTAAGAGTCATGCCTTCTACCCAAATGCCTAACACCCAAAACAGTGTCATCTGGTGATAAAACTACTCCCACTCATTGAGATATGGGCCTACATTTGTCAGCCCCAGCACACTTGCAAAAGCACTCAGCCCACACACAGAGATGGACAGTATACATGGCATTCTTTCTCCCTCAAAGTTGCTTCATCACAACTTAGTGGCTCTGGTTCAGAAGACCTGGCTCCTGGGTTGTGATGCCATGAGGTGAGCAAGGAAAAGTCCAAGTGATCTGAACATAGTAGAGAATTCTTCCTGGAATGGAGATGGCAGTCCTCAACCACAACCAGGAAGTAAAGAAGAAACTGACAAAGTCAGGTAGGTTGAGGCTGAGGCATCTGTGGGTCCTGCCTTCTCTGAGGTGCCTAGAGGCTCTGCTGCAGGTGCAATCAGGAGATATGCCAGGGGAGGCTGGCTTAGGGTCCCATGTGGCTTCCTGCCTGTACAAACACACCTCCATAGTCTGGGTGGACCGTCACCTCCGCTGCAGGCCCTGCAGGCAGAACTCACACTAGCCCATTGTTCTCCCTCCTTTTGGCAGCTCTTCGGTTCTTGCTCCCCATCACTATGCCTAGCAACCCTGGCAGAGCCTTGCCTGGTCTGCACACCTTGAGCAGGTCCTGGGACTCAGTGCCATCAGACTTATGGGTACTGCAGAATCTTAACCTCCTCTATTTCAAGGACCCATATTCAAGCATTGCAGAAGGCACCAAAAGAACATGTTGCAGAAAGGCCATTCAAATAACCAAGGTTTTATGCTAGAGAAAAGAAGCCAGACACAAAAGAACCTGCATATTGTATGATTCTATTTATACAAAATGTATAGAAGAGGCGAATCTATATACCCATCTACTTCTATAGAAGCAGATCAGTGGTTGCCAGGGTCCATGCAGACTGAGCCTGGATTGGCAAGTGACTGAATGAAGAGTGTATCAGTGCATCTGTTTGGACAATGAAAATGTTCTGGAATTAAATGCTGGTAAAGGTTATACAACTTTGTGACTATACTAAAAGCCACTGGGTTGTATACTTCTCAAAAGTGAATTTTGTGTTATGTGAGTTATATCTTTATAAAATTGTGATTTAAAAGAAAAATAACCAAGGTTTTCCACTGATTCCTATCATCAGAATTCTAGTCATTTAAATGAAAGCAGATTACCAAGTATAAAAAACAGAGATTAAAAAAGAGGTCCAACTCCAGTGAAAACAAAATGTACTGGGCCTTTAGGCTGTCTTTCAGGGATTTCTTGCTACTTTGGCTTCTTTGACCCTCAGTCCAGGTAACTTCCACAAGAATCTCTAGAGATGGTTCACCCTATGCCATGCCCCTTTAAATTCAACCTGCAAACTAATATCTTCTGGACTTACAGGAAGACAGACTTCCTGCATGACCTCTGCCTCCTCAGCCAGGTCAACTGACTGGTATAAGCATCTCCCAGAGGCCTCCCCAGAGAGATGCCTGCCTTCTCTATGCCTTCCTGGTCCAGATATGATGCTGATGTCGAAGCCCACAGTTTCAGTCCTTGGGCCCTTCAACCTCCTCCCCAACCCCTATACAGAATGGTGGTAGGGGGACATCAAGTAGCAATTTAAACCTGAGAGTTGAGGGCAATTCAGAACTAAATGTACCCTCCAGAACAGTTAACTCCTTGCATAAGAGCAAACTACTTCTGTGCTAAGGAGCAATAAGTTGGGAGTTCTTGGAATGGAAATGGATTCTTAGAATGGCCCCTTTCTATTATATGGAATTTCCAAACTGCCTTTGGACTAGGTAATATTCTGAAATCTATAGCACTCTAACTTATGGAGTGATTAGTCAGTTATGGAAGGCCCACTGCACTCCTCTAAAGCAGGGCTCAGTCCACTCTGCCCTTCTCGGGCTTCTTCCAGGTCAGTCTCACATGCCCTTCCAGCCAAGTCCACCCATAAGCCTCTATTCTGCTGCAATTCCAGTTGGTACAGCAGAAAAATGATCAATCATTAAGATGGGAACATTCATTATTCCCTCATTCTTTATCAAAAGCTAGTATGATTTCCATAAGCTTGAGGTTCTATTGACTTTCTCCGAAAAGCGAGACAAATTGAAACCATAAATGTAGATAAAATCACAATAACCATGGTTCATAGGGTATATACTACTATGCCTTGGTCTACTTTTTTCCCATCATCCTTCGAAGTCTGTCCTAAGACATGCATCTTTCACAAAATTATTTCCAGTCCTTTTAGTGGGCTTATGATGCCATCCTTACTTTTAGATAATTGATCATAATGCTATAATGATCATAATGCTATAATGAAACTTCAGTGAACATTTAAGTATTCTTGTTTGTTTCCATTACTTAATTGTTGTCTTGTGGGCAAGGACCAAGCCTTCTTCAAATCTCTCATGGTGTCCAGCACTGTGTTTTAATTTGTAAATTTTCACACTGTTGGTGTTCCATTAGTATTGGTTGATTGACAATATGTAGTTGGCTAGGTCTCTATAGCTGTCATAGATCTATTTCATTCAAAGAAACAAAACTAGGGCTGAAAAAGAACATAATAGTAAATACACATTTTAATCTCTTAATTTCTCAGTTCATTTCATATTTTCCCTATGCAAACATTCATAAATTTAATCTGCATGACAGAAATTGCCTGTCTTCCAATACCCACAATTCTTTCTCCAACTCACTTTCAAACTGCAGCCAAGAGTCTTATTTTTCATGCAAATCTATCATCTTTTTCCTCTGCTTTAAACCTCCCAGTGGCTTCCAATTGCCTTTAGGCCTGGTCCAAATCCATCTAACTTCCTAGTCTCTCCAGGTCTGGACTTGCTTCTTCTTAAACTCCATCTCCAATCACCTTCTATCTCCCATGCTTTCTAGGATCAGTCATATTTAGCTTGCAGTTCTTGAAACTTCTATGCTAGTTTCTCTCTACTCCAAGTCTTTGCACATATCTTCACACATACCCCACCTTCTCTTTCCTTCCCCTGCCTCCCTTCACCTGGCTTTCAACTTTCAGTTTACAGATTAAACATCCCTTACTTGAAAAGCATTTACCAGAGCCCCAGACATAGGATCTAACCAACTGCTAGATGTTTGCATGGCATGCCTTGTCTCTTTTTCATTAGCAGGCTTCTTGCTTGTTTTCCCACCTAGATCCTGTCATTACATACAGTGTCCATCTTACTTATTTTGATATCTCCAGTGCTAAGAATAGTGCTAACTGAACAGAATTGAAATGCTGTCATATTTCAGCCAAATGTTCAGGAAGCCTTTCCTATTTACAATGTTTTCAAGCTGTAAAGACACTGTAATTCAAGTGAGAGCTTTGGGATTCCTGTTTTTGAGATAAAATTTACACTTAAATAGTGTGCAAAAGAATTCCATAGACTCTAATTCAGTATAATTTAGCTTAGTGAATATATCATTTACTTCCACTACCACAATCTTATTCTCTCCCCTGTCCACAACTTTGTTTGCGGTCTGAGGCTTATGGAGCACAAGAAGGAAGGAGAGTAGTCACCTCCAATTACTACTATTACCCAGGATGTTGTCACCTTTTTAATAATAATTCCTACCCTTACTACTGTGAAAAATGGTGCTAACTCTGTGGTTTTCTACAAATCTGTGGCAACTTCAACAGACCCACAGCCACCAAAGATGACTTTATGTACATAGTTGGCCAACCACAAATGAAATGTGACTTCAGAGGGCATTCCTGATGTCTACCCACATTATTTCATTCTGGACTAAGATGTCTCAAATATCCCTTGGCCCTTCAATTTAAAGCAATGGCTCTCAAATTAGCAGAAGCAAGCATCAGAATCATGTGGCAAATTTAATAAAATGCAAAGTGCTGTTCTCCATCTTTAGAATTTCTCCTTTGGGACATCAAATTCAGGCCTGAAATTCTGCATTTCTAAACTCCCAGATGATGCTGAGGCCATTGACCCAGGAATCACACTTAAACCTTTCACTTAAACAGGGAAAGGTTTTCAACCCTGGTTGTAAATGAGATTCACTTGTGGAGTTTTTTCAGTTTTATAGTGTGAGTGGGCCCTGAGATTGTGTATTTTATAAATGTATCACAAGTGATGTAGATTGAAAGCCTTGTATAAATGCTTATCCCCACTTAAAAGTAACACTCCCTATTAGAGGTTAACACTTTAAAGTAGAATCGTGTATTTTATGTGTTAGTGTGAATGAATTCTTGAGAGGCTTTAATGGAGAGAAAAGAAGTACTAGATTCTGAAGCTAGAGGGATGTGTGGATGAGGCACACCCAGAGGAAGTGAGCTGAGGCAGTGAAACACCATTTTTACTTACTTCACCAAGTGGGTTGTCCAGTCTGTAGAAGCCCTCTGCAGGAAGTGCCCTTAAAGCTACGATTTCTATCGCCCTTGCAGGCTTACTAATTTTGACTCTGCTTCTTATAAGATTTTCAAGACTGTCAAAATGGGCAATGTGAAAAATCCAGATGGTCAGACATTATGCCTCATCTTCTGGATACCACTTATTCTCTGGCCATGGGAAAACTCTTCCCCTGACCCCTTGGGTACTTCATGTTCCAATCCAGCGAATGGGAGCTGCCCTAAAATGAATTTGATAATTGGACTCCGCTTATAAATAAGCACTAAGTAGAACTTAAGCTTTACTAGGAGTACTGACAAATCTCACTAGTGGAGAAAATTCAACCAGATGCATAGCCCTATGCTTTTTAACCCCAGATGAAGTGGTGGGGGGTTGGAGGAAGTATTTTTTTCAGTTCCTTCTCGCAGATGCAAGCTTTGAGTATTACTGCTCTTTGAGAAAGTCGAGCCTATTTCTTTAGTCCCTTCATGGCTTTAAAATGGCTCAGTTTTATTAAGAGAATTGCTTCCATTGTTCCTGGAACAGAAGACTCTGAGCAGGAACTCTGAGTTTAATAGAAAGGTTCCATTTTCAAACCACAGCATCTCCAGCCTGGAATGAGCCTGGAAAAAAGGGAAATAAGACTTCCATACGATAATTGAGGTTGGTGGAACAGGATTCAGAGAAGTGGTTTGAAAAAATATGAGGTTCTCCTGCCCCCAAATTGGCAGATGTGATCTATGTGGGACCAGGGTATGAAAGTGTTTACAAAATGTGTTTTCCTCAGTCCTGTATTGTCCTAAGAATGGCCCGGTTACAGACCTTATTCCTGATCTTCAGAAAGGAAGGGGAGGACCTGGAAAGAACTGGAATGGAGAGTAGGAAGAAGAAAAAGGTTGCAACAAAGAAACTTAACAGGGAAGTAGTTCTGAGATGCAGGAGGCGTAGGCTTCCTCTTACTAGATGAGCAAGCAAGATATAAGACTTAAGATTTGTATATCATTAAACCAAAATTAAATGCCAACAAAAACCACGGTATCACTATATTTTCATAGTTATTGAATTAGATTATATTCTCTATGAGAATGCCCATCACAGTATCTTTATCACATAACTCAGGACAAGCACTTAGAAGGTATATATTGAGTGAATGAATGAATGAGTGAATGATACTATTGTGAGCTTTGTATAAAGATAATTGGAGAAACTTAATCCGTACTTTTTTGAAACATACAATCTAAAAAGATATAACCATATATTTTCACTTCTATAGTACTTATGTAAGAATAATTTTGTACTTTATTATTTACATAAACCCAAGAAATTTAAGATTTATATATAAATTTAAGAAAATACATAGATACATTTTAATGGAGTATAATATACACACATAAAGTCTAATAATATATTAATATAATAATATAGTATAGTATAATAATAATAGTAAGCCAATCTGAGAGAAAGAAAATTCTATGTCAGTAAAGATTGTTGCCTATTTTTATTCAGTGCTTTATAATCAACACCTAGATTAGGTTTGGCACTAGTAGAAATTCAACAAATATTTGTTCAATAGATGAGTGGACTATACCTCACACAGCAGCCAAGGATGTGCCTTCCAGATCCTTCCAGGGCTAGTACGTAGGAAGAGTCAAGTTGCCTCAGAGCCTTCCCAGCATCCCCAACCTGGAGGCAAGTTGGCCTGTGCTGTGTTTGTACTAAATATTCTTCTGAGATGCCTTAAAAAGTCTCTCATTGACCTTCCATGGCCTTACAGAGTCCATGATGTGCACAAAAGACTGTTTTCAGCTATAGTCAAAAACAAAAAAGAAAAGAAAAAAATTAATACCACATTAGAAATATCACCACACACTCATTTCTACATTACAAATTGTGTTGACTTAGTAAACAAGTTCAATGGAACTGAGTACCTCTTTAAAGGGTGGAGCTTTAAATGAGAGCCCCCAAGCAAAAATTTCAGAATGAGTTCCTTTACCCTTCTGAATTTTCAAATCATTATCTCTTCAGAGAAAGACTTATCTTATGGGGGCAGAGTGTTCACATGGTGTTTAACTTCCTCTTCCTATGGGCTCTAAATTAGAGCCTGTCTCTGGACAGAGCACTAGAATTTCTCTACTCCAGAAACCCTCAAAGTGTAGCTGCAGGTTACAAAGACAAACCATGGTTGTGTATATAGAAATGTATCTGAGATGTCAAAAGGTAATTAACTGTGCTTTTTCTACTTCAGAATCCCATCCTCAAACACTTCTGTTGTTCTCTTCCAGGCACTCTCATTATGCACTACTCACACTGAAATGAAGACTCTTCTGTTCATCATGACCCTATACTTGGTGTGGAAAGACAAATGACTTTACTAGGTAAATGTCTGCTTTGCCTGCTTTGTAGTAAGAAAGAAAGAATTTAGTGACATATTTTATCTCAGGGGCAGATCTATAAGTTGCAAAGGAAGTGATCTGAGAAGCATCCAAAAGTCCACTCAACCAAAACTAAACTTTCTTCCTCTTCCACCACAGAGCCCACAACTGTCACTAGTAATTTTCATCTACTTACTCCCCTGCCTCCTGAAAACTTGAATAAAAATATTAGCTGTGTGCTGTGACAAATTAAACCACTGTCACACTGGCAGAATTTGGCATTTGATTAATCAAGTCATTTTTAAAAGTCCTAAGACAATGGACCATGGAATGTATGAATTAGATGATAGTATTGATGGTGACAGTAGCGATACTGATGATGTTGATTATAATGATGATAGTGATGGTGATTCAAGAATATTGGTAGTAGGGCTAAACAAGAAAATATCATTTTAGATGTTACTATGTTAGATGTACTAAGGCCAGTTACTATGGCCATCATACTATGAAATATTGTTACTTGCCCTCACATTCACTTTTACAAATCCATTTTGTAGATAGAAAAACTAAAACTCAAGAATATTAACCAACTTGTCTAAAGTCACCCAGTTACAAGAGAAAGGGCTAAAACGAAGACAAGATGGTACCCTAGGCCACATATCCAAAGCATCCAGGGTTAGAGAACAGTTTGGGTCCTGGGAAAGGTAAGAGCATACAACAAAAGGAGTAAGGAATCTTCTGACTTAAAACCTTGCCCCAAGTGGACCACCTTACTATTTCAGTCATTATTCAAGGAGCAGGAGACCTCAAATTAACTTCTTTACCACTTTGGATAACAAAATGCATAAGAAAAAACAAAGTTGTCTCTGTGAATGAGGCAGAAGCTTCTGAGTGAAGAATGAATGTTCTTTTATTTAAAACAGTCTCCCTTGGAAGAAAGGACAAGTCATCCACACAGGGCACAATGTCCCCAAGAAAACAGAACTTTGAAAAAAAAAAAAAAGACCAGGAAATGAGTGGTACATGATCAGCAGCAAGTTTCACTCATTTTACAATATCATTGTCAATATGGAACAATTTTATGTGTTACCACATTATCACTTAATGTTATCATCTTGGTATATTAATCCATTATTTCACCTTATCAGATCTTTCCAATTAGATTGCTATCTCACTGTAGACAGAGACCATAATTCTGCTTCATCCCCCTCCACTATGCTGGGCAGGTGGCACTTAATGAATGTGGTAGGTACTTAATGAATATTTGTGGTCTGATTTCTTCATTCATTGCTACTGCAGTCAGGGTCAGCTGCTGGGGACAATGGTAGACAATATATCAGAACCATGAGAAATGATAGTGGTAGCCTTCAGGTGATAGTCAGGTTCTTAGTGCCTACAGTGGTGTTGGGCTTATTGGGACCCTTTTGCCCCCAATAAGCTGTTTTCTGAGTAGAATCTTAATGACCATTTAGCTTTATCAGCTGACCATTATATGGGTCTCTGCCAATGCCCAAGCTGTTACATCTGCTTCCTCATCAAGTGCAATGCCTAACTGCAATATCAGACTCCACTTTTCTTACTCTACTTAGCTTCTGAACTATTTTTCCCATTGAGATATGCCTTGTACACTAAACGTACTTTCCCCCCAATCTCCTGTTTGCAGCCTAAGTAGGCTGTTCAGATATAGCCTACTGAGTTGAATCAGAAATGAGCAAGAGGCTAGGGCTTTGGGAACAGGGAAATGGGGCTGCAGGTACCTGAGTACTGAAAGCTGGCATCCTCCTTATTGGAGTTAGCCTGTATGTTTTGTTTACGGAATCTCTTTCACATAGGCATTCCACAAACAATTACAAACCCAGAGCCAGGCACTGGGGCGGTGACAAGGATGAAGTAAATATAGGCAGCACATTTACAAAACTCATAACTCAGGGAAGCTGACAAAGCCCACATGCAGCAAGCTGTAATACTGCAAGCAGCCTACTTCACTTCAAATCCTACTCCTGCTCGCTCTTTTTTTTTTTCTTTTTTTTTTTTTTTTGGTGGCACCAGGGATCAAACTCACAGCCTCGCGCCTGCCAGACAGGTGCTTAAGCCACTGAGCCAAACTCCCAGCCCTGATTTTTTGAGGCAGGGTCACACTATGTAGCTCAGGCAGGCCTTGCGCTCGCGTTGTAGCCCAAGCTGGAACTCACAATGCTCCTCCTACCTCAGCCTCCCGAGTGCTGGGATTAAAGTCGTGCGCCACCACGCCCGGCTCCTACTCCTGCTCTTAATGAATAGCCTTAGGCAAGTTATTTAACTTCTCTGTACCTCAGTGTGTCTCCCACAAAATTTAGACAACAATCACATATATGTAGTACATGAAGTAATGTATATATTACTCATACAGCACATGATAAACATTTAGTAAAAGTTATTATTACCACACTTTATTATAATATTGTATTAAATATATAACAAGTACTACAAATACTACAGTGTATATACCTCATATACCATATTGGTAGATAGTACGTGTATATGTATATATAGTATATAGTATAAATGGCATATAGTATATTATTACACACACAATTATTAAAATGATTATATATCATTCTTATAAGGTTCTATAGGAACACCAAGGAAAGAGTGATTATTTTCAACAAGGTAAGTAAAGATGCAGTTGTAAAACAGCATACCCACTATTTGCTGGGGGAAATTTATAGGAGGGCGCAACGCATAGCAGAGGCAAAGTAGTCAAAATAGAGCACCTTTGTTTTCATTCGTCTCTGCCTGAGGATAGGAGGCGCCAAGAGGGAGCCCGGACAGCCTGGGGACTGTTTCTTCACCAAGAAATTCAGACTCAGATTATAACCCAAAAGCTAATGAAATCATGTTCGGAGCTACTCAGCTAAGAATCACGCATTAATTCATCGATCCAAAAGTCTTTAACTGTGAACATAATCTGTACAAGGTATAAGTAGAAAGAATACCTTCTAATGATAGAGGCTTTAGGTAAGCAAATTTATAAGACAGTGAGACTCATGCTATACAAGAGCCATGAGGTGTTATGGGAGGACTGAAGAGGGATCCCCAATCAGCTAACAGAGGATGGCTGAGGGCAGGATGCAGTGACCTCTGAGTTGCATTGTAAAGAATAAATGGAAGGTGGAGTTAACCAAGGGAAGAATAAGGATAACATGTTTTCAAAAGGAAAGGTTGGGAATGAGTATTTATGCAGATGTCTGTAGTTGTGGAAAATTGATAGCACACTCATCTTTGTATATTACCTTGGAGAGGGATTGTAAGAAGTGGTATGAGGGGAAAAAATCCTTTTTTTTTTTTTTTTTTTTTTTTTGGTACCAGGAATCAAAGAACCTTGTGCTTGCCAATCAGGCACTTATGCTACTAAGCTATATCCCTGGCCCCAAAGAGAGAAAAATCTTAATAATTACCTCTTTATCTTGGCCTTGACAGTTGGGTCCTGATTGTCTAGAGTAGGGTTTGGGCACACGGCTTGGTGGGACCTTGGTGCACCAAATAAGCATTTTTCTGAGTAGTGGAAAGTGCTGCTGGCCTCCATTCTGAAGTCCAGAAGCAGAGTCCATATCAGAGAGTATCATAGCAACAAATAATGGAAGGTGATTCTGTGAGTAGGTTCCGACAGAAAGTGAGGAAAGATATGAGCAGGCATGATAGATTTCTTACAGGAAGACAAAACCAGAGTCTTCTGAGAGCATAGCAAAGAAGGCCATGAATCTACTTGGGAAAACACATCCTTTTGCATTACATCTGCAGACATATAGATGTATCTCCAACCACACCAAGCTGCACTGAGACTCCCCACCCCCACCTCAACTAGCTTCAGTGGTGTGGTATCCTTCCATCCACTCCATCTGTTCAACAAAATGTCAGTGTGGGAGCAAACTGAGAATAAATATCTTTCATTTGCCAATTAGTCATGTGTCTCTTGTAACTGTTATTGTGTATCGTTTATGTGCGTTATTTGGGTGTGGGTGGGTGTGTATGAATGTGTGTGTGCAGGTACGTGTGTGCGTGTGTATGATTTAACTTTTCCTTTATTTGTAGCTGGTGTCCCCACTCAAATTTCATTAAGTTCCACATGGGCCAGGACTATCCTGTATTTAACTGGATTCCCTAGAGCATAAGGCAGATCTGCTGCAGATCTTCATTCAGTTTTTGTCGCTGGCTTGCCTCTTGCAGAGAGTGAAGGCCAATCCCTCTAGTGCCCTTCCAGGAAAGCACTTTGGATGGTGGCAACAAATCCTGAGATCTGAGTGTGCTCCCACCTCGAGGGTTGGCCTGAGGATCCCTGCCTTGCCCTGCTAAACTCTCCCACCTGGGCCTCAGGGAATCCCTGCAGAGCTCCTCCTCTTGCACCTTCATGGGAACTGACAGCTTCACCACACACATGTGGGTGTGTGGTGTCAGCTCACTAGGTGGTGTTCTCTGCTGAGCAGATGTTTTGCTGTGTTGTTTTCCTGCCTCTTCCTGAGAAGACAAGATCTGAACAGGTTTGTGGTTCTCTCCCACCAACCCTGAAAGGCACCAAGCAAGTCAAGTTCCCATTTCTCAGATGCCTCCTCAGACTCACATCCCACTTCAGTATCTTAATGAGAGCCCGGTTATTTGAAAGCAACAACAGAAAAACACAGCCTCCCACAACAACACAGCGTTAGATCAGTGCCTCTGAGCTTCCCTTTCTTTTTCAAAAATCTCCAAGCAAAACTGATTTGCATGTTCTGAAAACTAACTGGGTTCCTCCCAGCTGGGGAGGCAGTAGAGAGATGAGTACCTAATGAAGAACTCATCCTGCGGTCCTTGGGAGACATGGGGTGAGGGGAGCAGACCTCCCAGGAGAGTACAAGACCGTATACTCCCTGAAAGAAACAACTAAAAAATTAATGACTATAGCCCAAAACCCTGTTTTCTACCTTTGAAATGAGATTCCAGATGCAAGATACCCTAAGAAATAAAACAACTCCTCTGTATTCTAGTTGAAGCCAAGGTAGCAACTGAGACTGCCCTGCCTATGTAGAATGCAGAATTAGCCCTGTGAATGGCCAGCTAATTACAGGGGAGCGCCTCACTTGAGGGGAGGGAAACCTAATTTTGATCACTCCTCCTTTCAAAGTTCTCCTTCATTCTTCTTCAGAAATCTTTATTGTAAACAGACAACTAATGCTATTCACTTTGAAACTAATATTTAATCAAAAGTCAGTGGGAGTATAAAACAAAACACTCTGCATGGAGCTTGCAAAAACTACTGTGAGAATAGATCTTGAGGAAGTATGTAAAAACTTGGAGATTTCTCATTTTATTTAGAAATATGATGCCCTCTTGATTTTAGTTCCTAGGGGAGGAGGCTGAGAAGAGAGAACAAAAGAAAGATTTAGATTCCTAGTATATCTCTTTGTGTGAAAAATGGTAGGCAGAGGAGTCATATAGCTATGGCAGCAGGATGGCCTTTCCCAGTGGCAGATGGGCAGCCTCCTAGACAGTGTTCAGTTTATAGTCAGAGAATTGGCCTGCAGAAGGGGAAGTTCTCCTGGTCACAGAACTGAAAGGGGAGGAAGTGGTATCCCTAGGGGCTTGTGATGGGGAAATAAAGGAGCTAGACACCTAAAGTTTAGAAATACAGTGGGACGTGTTAGCATCTTTGTTTTTAAATTCCAGGCTATTTTCATCCCAGGCAGCCTAAGATGTCTTTAGCTATTAGGGAGAAGGTTTTGAAGGGTATAGAAAAGACAGGACTGGGATATTACTGAAGGTATACCCTGGTTGGGTGAAGGGGCTGCATAGAACTGGTCTAAGGGCCTTTATTAGTTTCTTTCTTGGCCCCTGGATAAAAAAATTGGTTCTGTCTCTGTCTCTGTCTCTGTCTCTATGTCGCTCTCTGTCTCTCTTTCTTTTCCTCCCTACCTCCACCCCCACCTCTCCTCAGGCCCTTAGTGATAGTGTTTTATTTTATCTCAGGTAGGTGTGCCTCTTACTTAGGGTCCCCAAACAACATACATATACACACAAACACACACATGTGCAGGCACATACACATGCATGCACACACACACACACACACACACACACACACCCCAACCTCAGGGGACTCTGGCTTCCTGAAGTCAGACCTGAAAAAGACCAGATCAGAAAAGCTCTTAGCCACATGACAGAATGGAGTAAATTCAGATACTTCACATAGATTTAGAGTATCCTTTGGTTCTAGTTCAGCATACATTACTCTTCCCAATACAGCATAAACTCTTAGAATGTGCAGAAAGTGTCTTTCCAAGGCAGAGTAGTATGATTATCAAAGTATGGCTCTAGATTTGTATTCTAACTCTACCACATACTCCATGACCTTGAGAAAGTCAAGTTTATTTCTCCAACCCTTATTTTCTCCTATAAAGTAAAGGAATAATAATGGGCATTAATTATAAGAACTAAAGGAGATACTTTGTATGCCTAGCACTGGGCCTAAAAATCAGTAACAGTCATTCTTATTTTTATTAGCACTATTATCATCACTATCATCCAAATCAGGAGCTACACTAGGCCTGCAGTAAAGACTATGACAGCAGATTTTTGAGGACATGTTCCCCCTGTACTTCCCAGAGTCTCAAGAAGCTACTGAGGACATCTGAGCAAACCCAGATTTTTGAGAGGCCACACCCAGATGTTTACCATGTTTAGTTTAACTAGAAGATTCAAGCCCCAGTGCAGCAGAGGAATGGGCCTAATATTTTGAAGAGAGTCTGATGATTCCAAAACGTCTTTCTTATATTCCTGGGTCTGAACCAGCTTTTTTTTCCAGAGTGCAAGAGATTTTATTGACTGTGACTGAAGAATTGAAAATGATGTTAACGAGCAGTTCTGACTAGGCTTCTGCCAGTCACTGTTTCGCATGGCTGCACTCGCTTCTCTTCCTCTTCCTCTTTCTCTCTGCTCTTTGCTAATCTGGACACAGCTTAGTATTCTTGTCACAAGGTCATCATCCAGGTGAACTCAGCTCAGCGTGAAACAAAACAGCTCATGTGAAGGCACCACATAGTCTGTGTAAGAAGGGGCACTGCCCTCCTCAGCCCCTTGTCTTCTCTAATGTGGGCTTTTTCAGTTCCATCTTACAAAAGCCCAGTAGAACGGATCATAAGCTGTGTCTAATACTTTGGACACCATGGTTGTTTGGGGCTGACCACTTAGACTTTAACAGATGTCAGGGCCCATTTTGTTTTCAAAAGGCTCCCATGTTCCTTATTTTCTGAACTTCAGTTTTAGATCAGCTTGAAAGTTCTCTAGTAGAGAGCCACATTCATTTGGCATTTCCCATTCTTTCGCTATGGTCACTGTCTCGCTGCTCCCAAGCATCCAGAATCCCTGCTGTACCAGCAACAGGTTTGTGTATATGGAGTGTTTTCATGTTTTGGGGGTTTAGGGCATGTTTTATAAACACACTGTTTACACTGCCTGGGAACTTAGGGGCTTTCCTCTGTGCGGGAAACAGCAGTGAGGAGCTTTGTGCAGAGTAAGACATCGCCTCTGGTCATCTGCATGGGGAAACTGTCCTGTCTGGGTTGCTGTCATGATACCTGAGGATCCTCCCAGAAATCTGAGCTAACAAGGACAGCGTGATATGCTCTCCTGATTTGTTTCCAGCCAGACTACTCATGAATGACACTGCATAATATAATACCCTAGATCCACTCATCTTCATGCCACCTTCCAGCAGCACTTTAACCAACTGACAGGTTTGGGCCCCTTAGATCACAGAATCATGGCATTGTAGAACTGGAAGGTGACTTGAGAGTCTTTCACTCCATATTGTAGATGAGTACTTACTATGTGCAAAGCAATGCACTAGATTCCCTGAGTAAAGGAAGGTGAACAAGACACAGCCCCAGCTCTCAAGGAACTGACAGGCTTCCAGCTCTGCCGTCATCTCCATGAAGCCTTCTTTGGTGACCTCCTCAAATAGGTGCATGCTGTTCTCCTTTTATTCCCCTCTCTGCTAATCACTATCATACTATTTACCATGCTGCAATGAAGAGATCTTCATGTCTTTCCTGCTTTTAGAATGTAAACTGCCATGCAGGAGACATTGAGATTCTACAGGTCCTATCATAAGATCTTCATAAAAGGGAACTAAAGGAAGAGTAGAAATGTAATATTTATTAACCACTTTGGCTAACCATAAAAATAAGATGAGGCTGGGGGCTACCTTAAGTAAGAAAATATTGGAGAAGCCAAAGAGATGCTATCAATCTTGAGAGCCTAAAAAGAAACTGGTCAAAGTGAAAACATCTTCTCCATTGATCTCTTGGCCCCTCTGCAAACTCTCTGCCTGAAATAGGCTGCATTAGTTTTCTAGGGCTGCCAAGACAAACTATCACAGACTGATCTAACCAACAGGAATTCACTGCCTCACAGTTGCAGAGGATACAAGTCCAAGGTCAAAGTGTCAGCAGAGTTGACTTTTTCTGAGGGTCTCCTTCTTTAGCTTGAAGATGGCCACATTTTCCTCTCTGTCTTCACACGGTTTTCCCTCTGTACCTGTCTTAGTCACTACTTAAAAGGATACTAGTCATACTGAAGGGACCCATGTGACTCACCCATATGACTTCCTTTTGCCTTTATTTCCTCTTTAACACATTCACAGTAGGGTCATAATTCATATGTCTCCCTGCCAGGAAGCTCTGATTTGAATTTTTTTCATTCCCACTGGCCTTCAACCATGGGTGGTATATACATGACTGTCCCATTGGGCAGCATGGGACAGTTCCATCAGGTAGTATAAGCTGCCGAATACATGTACAGTCATGCATTTACCATTGGTGGTTCAAGCCAGTGGGAACGTGTTAAAGACTCTATATCTTAATACTGTACAGTCAAACTCAGAAGTACTAGGAATTTCAAAACTTTAATGTATGAACATGGGGAGTAAAGAAAACAAGTAAACCCATAACAGAAATCAACACTGGTGTTCATAGAAGTACCAGACCGTTCTTATTAAGGTCATCTCTGGTCAATCCCAGAGCCAAGAAACAGGCCTGGAGTTTCTGGGTTGACTTACAAGCCTGGAGATTCAAAGTTATATTCACACTGATGACCAAACCTAACTGTATTTTGCCACCACCATCTTTTGTATATATCCCTTGTCCTCCCCACAACATTGCTACTACTTGTGCTTTCTGTATTTGAGACAAGGGCAAGAGAAGGTGTCAACGTGGACAAAATAAATGTATCTCCGCTAGGACTAGGATGGGAAATGTCATTGATACAGGCAGTTTCCAAGAACTACTGGCTTGCTTCCCAATCTCATATGTGGTACATGGCAGGGTCGGGGGGACTCAAATGTCTTGGGTAGATGGAGAATTGCCAAGTCACCAACAAGGTCCAGCAGTGGATTTCTGACTGCCAGCCAGAGAAAATGCTGGTAGACAGGAACCAACATGGAGCAGAAAGGTGTGCCAGCAGGATGGCCTCTCCAACTGCAAGGATCTTGCTGTCTGCTTGTGCTGGGTTCATGAGTCCTCAGTGGCCTGAGTTTCCAGGGCTGCTCTTCACTATTGATTGCCAGCTGGCTTAGTGTCATGTTGGAAAAAGAGTACAGGATATAAGCTTCCAGATGAACTGACTCATTGTAACCAGATTTGGCTTAGCTTGCCTATACAATGCCAATACAGTTGGGGTGGGGGGGTGTCACCTGACTCTGTGGGGGTGGGGGCCCAACAGGCAGGTGAGGAGTAGCTGAGGGCAGAGAATTCCCACAGTAAATGACTGCAATGACTGGAGATGCTCAGTTCCCTGTCACCAAGACATAGCCCAGTTCTTTGAGGAAAGGGAAATTCACAGGCAATCTTCTAGGCTGCCCCAAGCAGGTTTCAAAGTGCAAAGGCCTATAGAAACCAATTGTTGAATTCTCCAGAATTTATCAAATATTTTTCCAAAGTTATCCAAGGTAGGCCAGCTGGTGGGTTCTCAGTCTTATCCTGAAATTGCATCTCTGGCAGATAGACCAAGCTGAGAAGCCTAGTGTTGGAGCTGTCACTCAGAAGACCATAGCCGACACATTTCCTGCACCAAGTACCATCCAGGCTTTTCATAAAGAAAGCCACATTTTTTACACAAAGACTAAATAAGGGACAGCAGGCTTGGGTATGGTAAGGAGTGGACTCTGTCTCATTAGAGGCTCTCTGGAGGAAATAAAACAGGAGGTGAGAATGATCACCTCACAAGAGCTAAGCCTAAAAACTACCCAGAACTACTTAGCCACCTGTGGTTTTATCTTTCAAAGGGCAAGAACAAAAACAGCAAGTGCACAATCTGAGGAGTTTGTCTAGCACTGGCCACCTGGTGGAACCACTGAGTTATTCAGTGCCATTTTTGGTGAGCACCTAATTTGTGCCAAATGCCATACTGGTGAAGAAAAAAATAAACTCATAGCCCCTACCCTTATGATACTTACACTCTAGCAGAGAGAAGATAAAATACAGTAAAACCTCAGTTTGTGAGCATAATTCATTCCAGAAACATGATTGTAATCTAAAGTACTTGTATTTAAAAGTGAATTTCCCCATAGGAAATAACGGGAACTCAGATGATTCGTTCCACAACCAAAAAATATTCATATAAAAATGATTACAATAATATAATACAAAATAATAAAATATAAAATATAAAGAAAAATAAATTAACTTGTATTTACCTTAGAAAACCTTTGTGAGGGAGACAAAAGAGGATGGTTACTGTGTAGGACAACTTTCACTTTCATTAATAGAATCTCTGCTATCTATTAGCTCAATAAAATCTTTTTCTTTTTGTGCAGCTTTAACAAAGAACCTATCCAATGACACTTGCCTTTGCCCCCTTTCGAGGATTTCATGAAAATGTGACGCTGTATTGTCATTAAACAGATTCATTGCTTGGACTGCTACAGTCTTATTCAGGTGGTACTTTTCTACAAAATTTTGCTCTCTTCCCCACATTTTACACATCTCCCTAATCACATACTACTTGTATTGCAAGACATCACTTATTAGAAATGTCTGATCATCTTTCAGAACAAGTTACTCGCACTCCAAGGCTTTACTGTACTTTTAACTATGACGAGTGTTATCACGGGAGTTCAGAGTATATGGTGTGCTGTGGTTTACATCTATAATGTTCCCCAAACGCTTCATGTGTTCAGAGGGAGGCCTTTGGGATGCTGTTTGGATCATGGGAACACTATACTGAACGTACGAAAAGTGCTGTCAGGAGACAAGAACTGGTGGGGAGTAGGTCACTGGGGGTGTACCCTGGGGGTTGTATATCTCCCTCCCTGGTTCCTCCCTTCTCTCTGATTCCTGACTGCCTTGATGTGAGCAGCTTTCCTCCATCAGACCCTTCCACCATGATGTTTCTCCCTTGGAAACAGCCAACTATGGACTGTAAAAGTTAGCCCAAATAAACCTCTTCCTTTAAGTTGCAAGTGTTTGGTACTATGTCTCAGGAAAAAAAAGTGACTAATACATGATGAAATGCAATCCTAGATATCCAGGAAGGCTTCCTTGGGGGAATTGACACCTGGGCTGAAGGATATGTGGAAACTGCCTAGGAAAAAGGACGGGATGGGAAAGAATATTCCAGAAAGAAGGAAAATGCAAAGGCATTGAGTTTGAAAATGGCATGAATGAATCAAGGAACCAAAGTCCCAAGGAGCTGAAATTCAGAGAATACTGAAAGATGGGTCTAAAGAGCTTATGTTTCAGGTAGGGTACTGTATATGCAAGGCCTTGTAAACATTCTAGATTTTT
Source organism: Dasyprocta punctata (assembly GCA_004363535.1). Lineage (NCBI taxonomy): Eukaryota > Metazoa > Chordata > Mammalia > Rodentia > Dasyproctidae > Dasyprocta > Dasyprocta punctata. The sequence continues at coordinate 16,802 of RJWM01001477.1, read as the reverse complement.
TTTTAACTTTTATCTAAGTGTAGTGGTCACCATGGAAGGCCTTGGGGAGGAAGTGATGGCATAAATCAATATGAGCACTCCTTCGTCCTTACCTAATGTTGCCTAGATGCAGAAACCTAGCCTTATGTCTGAGATCATCATAATCTGCACTCTAAACACAACAATTCAAGTGGTTTATTTTGCAGCCAAAAGCATAGGTAACCAACTGATTTGCAGAAATAACGTTAACATTTTTACTAGTTTTTGCAGAAGGGCAGAACATCCCACCTGAGTCACACACTAAATGGTGTCTATACCATGGCAGATACAAACCACTCGGCTTGCAAGAAAAAGAAAATATGACTGACTTCTTCTGTTGCAACATCATAAACAAAGGCCTACAACAAATGGGAGGCATGACAGATAAACAATCTTTCATGGTACCATTGAGACCAAGCTCACAGAACTCATAGAAACTCCTAGTGAGAGGAGTTTCTTCTCTATATCTCTGAAACTCAATTATTCACTACAAATTCCATCATAAACAGGAAAATAATCCCTCATCTACTCACCTGAAAGGACTCTTAATTTTTCAGACTGAAAGGATACTACTGAACCACTCCAAACCAGTCTCTTCATTCACCCCAAGGCCTCTGCACTCAGACTCCTGATCTGTCCTCTTCAGCAAACTCTTGGTGTTCGTCCTGCAAAAAGGAGCTCAAGTTGGTCACTGTCAGTGCCCCCTTCAGGCCCCTACACAGACCCTCCACCCAGCTTCAGCAGGAAGGGCAGTCACAGTGATAGAGCTCCCTCTACTGACAGCTCACATGGTAGACTGTCAAGGGACCCTGGTGAGATGAGGATCTTCTCTCTCCATCACTGTGCTGTGAAATTAGTTTTCAAGACCATCTTCCAACTCACCATCAATCTACCACTCCCAAATAAGGGAAGCTTTGTACAGAAGGTCTTAGGAATCAAAGCTCTTAATATGAATTCTAGGCCTCCCCAGACAACACAGAGTTTAAAATAATACCCAACGACAGGCCCTTAAGCAGCCCTGGGTTAGATGATGGCATGCATTCTAGGGTCTCCAATGAACTAAGTTCAAAGAATCATGTGAAACAAGTGATTCAATTAAGTGTCTACACTGACTGCCTCCCAGGCAGCTTGCTCCCCCTACACAAAAGAAATTCTGAGACACTCTGCCTACCTTTATACTATAGGCAGCTAAGCACAAGCTGACAACTCCAAGGGACAAGTGGATAACAATGACTGTATAATGACCATAAGTAATGTAACAATAATATAACATGCTTGGTTCTCAAAGTACTCTGATATTCATCTAACCCTCAAAAACAATGTTACTAACACTATAAAGCAGTTATCATTATCAAATGAGGAAACTGAGGTATAGAGCAATGGCATGCCAGGATGAGAGTTCAGCTCCTTTTGTATAATGCCACTTTTGTGAGGACATGTGACCTAAGAACAGTAAGAAGGAAGGACCACGGAACCAAGAACTCTCAGAGGAATGACTTCCTCTCAGGGACCTGCCAGAAGAGGAATCACAGACAGCCAGGCTTCTCCTGCACTAGGTACTAAATCACCCTATGGACCCTGACCAGGTTATCAGAACCTGCATCACTGGTGCAGCAAGAAGTCTCATGATAAAGCAAAATAAGTGAAGGGAAATAAATAGGTTCAGAAGCATAATCACCCTCTCCTATTCTGACCATCATCATGAAGTATAGTCCTCAGAAGAGTCCAAAGGAACACTTAGCCTGGGAAAAGCTGGATGCCCTGTGGATTCATCTTTATGGCGTCTCCCATCTGCAGTCCATGCTTACAATCCAGTGTCCAAGGGTACTCAGTGCTACCCATGGAGACTATGCAGTAATACACCCTCCCCCATTATCTGTGGCTTCAGCTTACATGGGTTCATTTATTCATGATTAGCTGCAGTTTGAAAGTATCAAATGGAAAGGTCCACAAATAAACAATTCATAATTTTAAATTGTTTGCCATTCTGAGTAGCATAATAAAACTTCACACGATCCTGTTCCTTCCTGCTTAGTATATGAATCATCTACCCATGCTGTATACATTCCCTGACCATTAGTCACTTAGTAGTTGACTCAGTTATCAGATTCACTGTTGCAGTATTACTTGTGTTCAAGTAACTCTTAGGTAGTAACCTAACACTACACCACAACACTTGCACCATTCAGTTTAAGCCATCTCAACAATTAGGTATCATACCATCTCATATCATCATAAGAAGAAGGTAAGCAGTGTACAATGGTATATCTTGAGAGAGCAGTCACATTCACATAACTTTTGTTACAATATACTATTTGAGTTATTCTATTATTAGTTAATGTTGTTAATTGCTCACTGTACCTAATGTATAAATTAAATGTGATCATAGGTGTGTAGGCATAGGAAAAAGATAGATAGATAGATAGATAGATAGATAGATAGATAGATAGATAGATTGATATGGTTTAGGCATATAGTGAGAATCCTGGAATCTTACTGTAAATAAGAGGAGCTACTGTGCTCAGTTTGAAGCTAGTTGTATGTGGAGGACAGGGTAGGGAAAGCATTGAAAGTGACCTGGGCTCTATCTTGGGTGACTTCTGGAATGTTGGTGCCATTATCCAAACTCCAGGGAGTCTAGAAGACCGCAATGGGATAAGGAAGGAGCTGATGTGTTACAGTGAGCATGCCCAGGGTCTGTCCCACCAAGGAGGTAGGACAGGTACATCCAAAGAGACATGAGGCTAGCCAATAAAGCATAAAGGGACCATGGGAAGGGAAGACAAATGAAAAAAAAAATTGAAAGGAGTGCTGCTTTGTGAGCATCAAACCTCCACAAGGTCTTAGTACCTATTGTATTCACTGTCTCCCTCCTAAAAGCCACAGTTTCTACCCAAGTATCCAATGGAAAAGACACACGGTAGAGATGTATATAGCCATTGTGATGTGGATGTGAAGGGAGTCTGGATTCTAGTAGAGGTAGGTAGACAAGGAGTTTCACCTACTAATGACTCTTGAAGCTCTAATATTTCACTTTGGCTTGTCCTCTGACAGTGATTTCCATGCCATGCTCCAAAGATCCAGACTTTTGGTCCAAAGGTCTTAATTCCTTATTTTTCCCATTACCCCCAAGGCTCAGATCAACTTGGATTCCAGGAGATGATCTTCACTGGTTCAGAGGCCACCCTCTTGGCCAGCACCCAGGGCTTCTTCCTTCCCCCTGTATCACACTGCAGCAGAGACAGGCAGGCCTGGGCATGTCTGGCACAGTCAGCTCCCAGGGTGGGATTGGAAAGTTGACAACTCCCTAGGGTTTACCCAAGGTACATATGCCCTAGCAGACCATGTCTTCTGGGACCTCACTGGAGCCTCAGGCTCTGTCGGAACATTTCTCAGGCTTGCAAACTCTTTTAAGACACGATTCCTCCAGTGAAGCTTCCAAAATAGAACTAAAATCAAAGAAGCTGATTTCTTTGGAGATCTAGAATTACTTCAGTGGCAGTAATTCTTCATGAATGACTCCTGGAACATATCTCTTCTCTCATAGAGCCGTTTTACCCCCTAGCAAAAGGGAGTTACTAAATTGAAAGAATTACCAAATGATCAGTCATTTGTAGTCATTTCTGACTCTAGAGACTACAGGAAAGGTAAACTCAATTCACAAAATTATGTTCCTCTTTGTAGAGAAAGCCAACCATATTATAGACCCCTCTATTATATGTAAAATTGGTCAAGACCAGGCCCTAAAAAAGAACCTCGGCAGGCAACGAGAATCATGACCACTCACTGGCATTGCCAATAACCCAGGCGTAGAACCTCTGCCCACGTTTCTGAGAGCTGCTCTTATCTCACCCAGGCACTATGTGGCTAACTCTACATAAAACAACAAAAGAATAAAAAAGGACTTTTTTCCTAATATTCTTTTGTAGCTAATCCACCCTTTTGTAACTGTCAGGCTTCATGGGGCTGGCGGCAAGCCCATCAGATAGTATTGCAGCTGTGACATAAGAAATGTGAGAAGACGAGCAGATTAATAAAGATGAAAAACATGTTTGGTAACTGTGTCTAAAGGAGGATTCAAGGGGAGTCTGCCGAGGGACCCCAAAACTAATGCTACCCAGGACATTCTGTGGCTACCCCATAGGGATAAGGGTCTGTTGGATGTATGGATCCTGGAAGCAGGCAGGTGTTTACCTTTTTACAAAGCCATTTTCACCTTGAAACTTCCTGAGTTGGCTTAAAGGTAAAAGGCAAGAAAATGACAATTGGATGCACCACAAGGCACATACTTCTGGGGTCCCCACCCTTAGTATTAGGCTCCACAGGGAGGTAGCCCAAGGCAGTGATATCTGCCCCTTTGCTCACTGACCAGCCCCAGCAAACAGCCATGACAAAGGAAAGATGAAACCAAAGGAGAGGGATTCACTCATGGCTTTATTTTCAAAACTAGAAGACAAGTGGTTCAGCAAGTGCATGGACAAGTATGGAGATATAAGGACAGAAAATGTCCAAGTTAGGGCTGCCCTGACATATCTAGGTTTTGATAAAGTATAAAATAGAAATTCTGGTCTTGTGAGCCAAGTGATATGACAAATACTATTAAAAACACAGAAAGAATGAAGGAATTGAGTTCTTTAGCTAGACTCCTACACTTTTCTCTAATTTCCTCAGTTATCATCTATGATGACATCCCAAAGAAAGCCCTCTACCATTTCAGTTCCCTGGAAATGTTCAAACTTGCCATATTGTCACTACTTTTCCTCAGATCCCTGACCTGTGAGCCGCAGCAGGCCTTGCTAACCTGCAGAGCTTTGCAGCGCTTCCAGCCAGGGACCTCCTTTCTCCTCAAAGGTATCAGCGGACTGTGGGCTTGGGCTCTACAGTGACCACAGCAGGGCGAGCAGACTGGTGGGGTACACAGGGAGGAGGACAGTCAAGCATCAGTGGACTTTTCATGATTCAAATTTATCTCTGAGTCAGAGGCAATGTTAGGCCTTTTCTTTGACTTCTCGCTGCAATTCTTGCCTATATGGAGTTGCTCTAAGGCCTGATCAGCAGGTGTCTGGAAACTTTCAGGGGCACTAGGGTATAGCTAGTCACTCTATTGAACTCCCAGAACAAGTAGTACATGCCTCTCACTGTGAGAAGCAGGAAGAACTACAGGACAGACAGGTTCATGACAACCTCTTTAGTTCTAGAGAGACAAGGATCAATAATAGATTAACAAGAGATATAATTATCTGTTAAATAATGGAACAAAAATACAATCACTACTAATAATTACAAAACCATTTGTTGTGATCCAAGATTTGTTGTAAGTCTTTCCCATTCATAAGTTTGTCCCATCCTCACACCACCTTACTTTTTTCATTGAGACAAAATTTACATACCATAAAATTCATCCCTTTAATCATTATAAAGAAGTAACTTCCAAGCCAGGCATGGTGGCCCACATCTTTAATCCCAGTGCTTGGGAGGCTGAGACAGGAGGATTGTTGTGAGTTCGAGACCAGCCTGGGCTACAAAGTGAGTTCAAGGCCAGCCTGAACCACACAGTGAGACCCTTGGGATTTAGCTCAGTGGTGTAAGTGCCTGCCTGGCAGATACAAGGTTGTGAGTTCCATCCCTGGTACCAAATGAAGAAAGAAGAACATCCAGTACTTTCACAAAGTTGTGAAACCACCGCCATATAATTCCAAAACATTTCTATAACCCCAAAAAGAAAGCCCATACTCACTCACCAGTTACAAAAGCCTATTTTAGAGTGAGTTGCCTTCTACTACTGATGAAGCTTAATGTCAGTGGGAGGGAGAGAAGCTTAGAGTCCAGCCAGTATTGCACAGCAGGTCCTGAAAGGTAAACCTGGAACTGAGAAGCAAAACATGGATGACACGCACATCACTCAAATTTTACACATGAGGAAATGGAACCTGGGAGGTTAAGTATCATGTTTAACAGCACGTAGCAATGGATGAAATCAGACTGCCCCTATAATGAAGTAGACATTGTATCTGGAGGGTAAAGACTGAGTAGAAAAATGCTTTGTATTTCCGTAATTATAAATAGTACCTGGATTGTTGACCAAATCTGAAGATAGTGTGAAAAAGAAATGTTTCTGGAGCTTTAAACCAAGTAGCCTTAGGAAATCCAGTGGAGACCTATAGATAAATAAATAAACAAACAAACAAATCTGTAAAACTCATTAGCTGTAAGAGGCACAAACCCACACACTGATGACAGGATTGCACAGCCTGAAAAGCCATTAACAACTCAAAAGCATTTGCTGAGCCAAACACCATGCTAGGCACAATGGACAGTATAATTAAACTACCTCTCCGTCTTGAATTTTCTTCCAGCCGGTCCCTCTTCATTTCGCACCTCCTCTAAGATTATGCCTTCTATTCAATCCTCAGACATTTCTTTCCTGGTGTCTATTCTTTCCAGGTTGCTGATTTTATTGCTGCCACTTTCATCTAGAAGGCATTCCTTCTTCCTTGTAATTTAACTAAATCCTAGCCCTTCTGGTGATTCTCAGTGATTCTCTTTTTACTGAGCACAGAAAACTCATAATAATAATACTAAACTTATACTAATAATAATACTAAGCTTATGGAGTCTTTGCTGTGTGTCACATGCTGCCACATAATTTACAGCCCATGACCTCATTTAATCCTCACAAAAGAACCTAGATAAAGAAACAGGCCCAGGGAGGTTGAATAATTTATTCAGTCACACAGCCACTGAGTAGCAGAACTAAGATTAGAATCCTAGTTTTCATGATTCGAGAACCTCTTAATCACCACATTAAAGGGGCTCTCAGCTGAGTGTGTATAGCACATGTTCATCTTATAAAGCTAATTATTTCACACATACTGGCCTTTTCTTTTCTGGCAGATTACAATCATTTTGAAAGCAATCGCCATATATATAAAAGCAGCTCAGCGCCATTTCTCACATATACAGATTGGGTTCCTTCTCTCTCTTCTATGTGCCTATATCATCTATGTCAGTGATGATAAGTTTTGATACCCAGAAGAAGAAATTAAGGGCTTATGTGAAAGGAGTACTTATTCCTGGAGGACCTAGACCAACAAAAAGGACTACATATGCAATATCATATTGGAAAAAGAACTGGAGGGTAGGAAAGGGAAGAGCAAGAGAAATACATCACTTTGTGGCTATCCTAGAACCAAGGGCTCACTATCAATATCAGTCTAATAATAATATTTCCATTGTTAGAACCTCTGATGTGTGGCACTGTTTTAAGAGCTGAGTTCGCAGGGGTCCACATACTAAGCCTACGAAGTAGGAATTGCTACTATCATTGCTTTATTGATGAGGAACTAACTTTCCTAAAGGTTCACTGCTGTTAAGTGGTAGAATTGAAATTTGGACCCAGGAGTTTTCTGGTTCCAAGACCAGAGGGAATGCCAAAACCTATTTAGGGAGAAGTGCTTCCCATGTAAATTCAAATATGTGAACTTATCACACTACCAAACAGTCACTATTTTATAAAATTTATAGGCCACACAAGGTATGGCCTATGGTGCTGAGAGGCTTACCTAGACAAGGAGACATATGAGGGTAAAGCGGGGTGCAAGAAAACCCCTAAGATTGGACAACAGTGAAATGGGTTACATTGTGAGGGTACTGATGGGTGGGAAGCAAAAGCATTGGAAGTTGAGGGAAAGGATCTAGTTGGATAATTTTGACTTCCAAGTTTTCATTCAACACTCATCCAGAGATATAAGAACAGAACTCTAGCAAAATGCAGGGCTGGGGACACATTATTCATACCTATCAGAATAAAGGTAGAAGATGCTGTCACAAAGCATGGGTGGGATTTCCAATGGAGGGCACAGACAGGGCTAAGGGCATATCTGAACCCCTCAGGGGTGGAGCCAAAGTCCTTGTCAAAGAGGTAGGGACCAAGTGAGTGTCGCACCAAGGGAGTCACAGGGTGGCATCAAGAAAGAGAAAGCTTGGTGCAAGTCTGTAAGCAGTTATGAGTACTGATTGCTCCTATGCTTGATATTCTATTCATTCAACAAGTACTGACTGAGCATTAATGTGAGCCACCAGTGTTCCTAGAGCCTGAGAAGGGGTGAACACACTGGAAAAGTTCTGGGGCCGATGCTTGGAAAACAAAGATGTTTCACTGTGGGACCACATGAAGGAATTCAATCATGGTCCCTGCTCCCAGAACTCTTAACTATACGCTATGATCACTAAGCAAATACATGACAGCTAACTTGCTATCTAATCTTTAAGTACAATTTAAAGAAAATAATAGATATGAGAGAAACTAGCAGGTCAAATGAAGTTTTCTTCCGCCAAAAGAGGCAGAATTGGAGGCAGGAAAGAATGCTGGCCAAATCTAATTATAATTACTTCATACTATCTAAAAACCTTAAACTTTCATATTTCTTAGAACCCAAACCCAATTTCTACTAATTCTTAAGTAACGTATCTGTCTCTCCTAAAAGTAGTTCTAGAAGCCCGTGTCATTTCAGCAGGGCCCACCCATTAGACCTAGCCCTAAACAGAGGCAAGAGGAGATTCTACATGGAATTCTTTCACTAATTTGCATTTATTTTTTGCAACAGGGATATAAAATGGTCATAAAACGTATGTTAAAAATGAAACAGACCTTAAATTCAATCTGATTTTCTTATTTTATGAATGAAAAAATTGAGGCATGAAGACATGTAATGGTTTTCCCAGGGAGAATTAGCAGTATTGGCAGACTCAAATCCAATTTTCCTAGTGGCTCCCCTACTTATAGACAGAAAAATGAACCATCTACCATCTACTTCATTTCTTCATGAAGAAATGAAGAGGGCAGGAAATCTCTGAGGTCCTTCTGAGCCCAAAACCTGAAACATAGCTTTATTGACTCTATCCTCTCCTGCTGCTCCAACTGTCTGACTCATTCTATCAGCTGTCCCAACTCTGGCTGCAGAATAAGAAATCTCACTTGATAGGTCTCCAAAGTTCAGACCTTACCTGTCCTGGGACTCTCCAGTGAAATATTATTCTGAAAGTCCAGCCCAGAGGTGATACAAGCTTCCCCAGGACTGCCTAGTTCTGACCAGAATTCTAAAGTCTTGCAAGACAAGCCGTGGAGGAATCAACCAAAACCCATCTCAGTTTCTCAAAGCAAACAGAGACAAGGCACCAGGCCACAGGCAAGAATACCTGGTCAGTGGTTTCCTTTGCCAGAGCATACCAGTACCAGCCAGAGCTAGGGCAAAGCCCAGCAGCCCAGCCCTGGTCTCCATTGTGCAAAGGGACACTACAAGCCCTACTTTGCTCTCAAGGGCTCAGACCTAACATGAGGAGAAAACTCGGGAAGTGTCAGAGAATCCAGTGCTCATGTGGGTAGGCGGGAGTCAGAGAAGGGCCACCAATGCCACGAGTGGGAAGGAGAAGCAGGGCTCTTGTTTCCTCAGCGGGCTCTACCCTGCTTTGGACAGGAAGCAGCTCTCCAGATATGGCACTTGAGGGCTTGGCTTGAGACCATGGGCACATATAGGTCAAGGTTTTTGTTTCCACTTTATAAATGGAGGCAGGCGAGAAAAGAAATTCTTTGGTTGAGTAACTCAATACTTCTGAGTCCAACCCACCAGGCTTGGCCCTGGGAAGAGCAAACAAGCTGCGTGCCCTGTCCCAACAGGTTTGTGGACATTCGCTCCCTGCTGCCACTCACACTGGGGTGCGGATAAGGGAGGTTGGGGGGAGCCAGTTCTCAGAGAAAGCGGGGATATTGGGGAAGATCTCCACCCAGCCCTCAACCCCCAGGGACTATCAATGTCACAGACCCATGGGATGTAACTCTGGGGCCCACCTACTGCCTGCCATCTGCCTCTTCACAAGCCCCACAAATTGAAGGGCTTCCCAACACCATCTCCAGGCTGAGTCCCCACCCCCGACTGATGGGTATGTGCTCTACCTGTCCCAAGACAGGAAATAGCACCCAAACTACCTGCTGTGATCCAAATGGTCAGACACAAGGAAAATGGTAATCACAATGCCAGACTTGGTGGTAGGCTGAGGCAGGAGGATTACAGGTGCAAGTTTGAGCCCAGCCAGGACAATTTAGCAATTTAGAGATGTTGTCTTGAAATTTAAAAATAAATAAATATAAAAGGCCTGGGGATTTAGCCCAATGTGAATGCTCTGGGTTTAATCCCTAGTACTAAAAGGAAGGAAGGAGCAAGAAAGGAAAGAAGGAAGCAGGCAGGCAGGCAGGCGAGGGAGAGAGGGAGCAAGCAAGTAAGGGGTAATACAACCAGTATTCACATAGTATTTTTTAGATTACAAAGTAGTCTTTTTTTTTTAAAGTAGCTTTTACAGATACTGGTTCCATTCTCATAACCTTTTGAACTCAGCATTATCATCTTCCCATTTTACAGACAGACAAACAAGAGGCTCAGAGAGCTGTCTATTGAAGTGGCAAAGATGGTTCTTGCACCCAAGCTTTCTAACTCTACCTCTCATACTGGATGTCACTACAAACCCAGTAACCTGATCACCGGCACTGGTGATCAATAAAATTTGTGATACCTAACTCTAGTTATATAACCCTTGGCTTTTAAGACCTGGCAACTGAATGAGAGGCTCTCGCCTGGTAACTTGGGACAGCCTGACCCCTGCTTGCGGCACTAGCCCAGCCACAGTCCGTCCCCAGCAGGTGCCCTCTCGCCTCTCCCACCACCCACCCCGCCTGTCTACACACTCCTGGCAGGGCACCCTCTGCTCCACTCGCTGTTTGTTTTGCTGAGAGTTTCCGTTGGCTCGCGTGTGGGTGTTTGTTGTATTTCTCCTGCAGATGGCAGACAGCATGCCCTCCCCAGCACTGCCCCACCCCAAGGGCTCTGTAGAAAGTAGATGCTGCAGGGCAGAACAAAAGCCTAGCAGGTGAACAGCCCCGCGTGTCAGCATCTGTTATCCAGGCCAAGTTACAGACAATATCTTCAGAAAATTCTTTCAACTCTCCCCTTATCTGCAATTCTTCCTGCCCGGCTCCCCCCCCATCCTATGGGAGCCCCCCCAATTCCCCCCACCCTCACAAAAACATGTATTCCTCAGAGAGAGGAAAGAGACACACAGTTCTAAAGGACAGTTTTATTTTTGCTTCTTTCCTTTATGTCTTTCAAAAACACAGAGACCCAGCGCTTACAGACTCTTCCAGCAGAATATGTGGATCTGCGGAATACAGAACATAACTCTCAGTCTCCGATGCTCAGAACTCTTCAGCAAAAAGGGTGACGGAGGTGCTCAGCTTTTAACTGCCCCTGGGTAGAAGACCCCATGAATGCAGGGACTCCCATGGGAACGGGAAGGGGCGGGGGTGCGGGGTTGGAGTTTCTCTTTTTAAAACTAACGTTTCCAAGACCTCAATCTCCCTGCTCCTACCTAGTCCCAATCTGTGTTCACACAGAGGGATGGTATCTCTCCTGGAAATATGCTGACCCACTGCCAGTGAACTAGCTGCCTCAGGGTACAGGGGACAGAGAGACTCTGAGTGTCCTCACCACAGTGCCCAGGGACAGAGCTGTAATAGAACATGCCCATGCTGGCTCCTGTACCCCATCTGCTATGTCCTGGAGCTTAAGAACAGATTCTACCTCCCCCAACTACACTCCCAAGTTTTCCTCTTGCTTTTCTTATCTGCTTCAACCACTCTGCCCAGTTCCTCAGGTTGACAGCTTACCTGCCTGTCCTTCTAGGATTTTCTTGCCAGTCCCAGTGGTATCTTTGTTCATCTCCATTAGAAACATGTCTGAGAAGCTAAGGACCAACTCACTCTACCCTCATGATCAGCTCAAATCCACAGGATCTCAACCAGGTCCACAGTCCCCCATGGCTGAATGCAGGACTCCTGACCCTGCAGGACATTTCATACCTGCCTGGAAGTATGGCCTTGGAGATGTCCAAGCTTACCCTGTCATCAAGGACTGAGCAGCAGCTAAAGATGCTGTTCAAGAGAAGACATGAAGGCGAATGGTAAGGCACACATGATCATCAGAAATCCCCAGTGTCACCCCAATAGGAGTTCTGCAGCTTCTGACTCAGGGCCCTGGAAGTACCTAGGTCCTAACACTCGTGCGTTAGACATCTAGCTCCAATTTGCACCAGCCAAATCATAACACAAAAAGAGAACTTGCACCCCAATATGTACAAGCTGCTTCCCCAGTGCCAAGAAACAGTGTGATCCAGGGACAGGGCAGGCCTATACCCAACCCTCAGCTCCCACAGCTCCCACTCCGTACCCCACAGCCCCGCTTCCACACATTCAGGCCTGGCTCTGATGTTTCTTCCTCTGGGAAATATTCCAAATCAGAAGCCAAGTGCTCTTGAAGGCCATTTCCCCCACCACGTATCAAATTCCATCAGGTATTTTGGTTACCTGGGTAAAGACTTTATCTCTAAAATTCTGAATAATAGAGATATTCTATTCATCTGTTTTCACCCATCACCTCCCCCACCAGCACCTAGAACTGCACCACCTTGCTCAGAGCAGACATTAATTAAACATTTTTGGACCAATAAATTCAGGGTAATTCCTCAAAGTCCTTCTTCTGATTGACTACTAGAGATCATGGATAAGGGTTGAAGGAAAAGGAAACCAAAATATGTCATCTCCTTGGTGACCATGTACATTGCTCTAAGTTTCAAAAGAGAATGCTGAACAGGGCCATGAATGATGGCACAGGGTCCCTGCATATGAGAGGCCACCCCCATTCTCACTGGACACTATCTTGAATTTCCAGTTATAGTTTCCTGGTGGCACTTCTGTCCTTAATGCCTACCCACCCATTAGAAATCTCTGACTGAAAGATCAGGCCTATGTTCAAATCTCCAATTCCCTGAACTTGAGGAAAAGCAGCATTCCCTGCCTGGGGTGCCAGGGGCTATCTGATCAGCATATGTGGCTGCCCCCTTCTCTACACACCCAGCCCAGTCAGGCAGCTAAGCCTCTGTGGTCAGGACTCTAGTAAGGCCTCCCCGTGATTTGCATATAATCACACAATGCCAGGCACAACAAAGCCACTCAATACAGCAGAGGCTTCTCAGCTGAGTTTAAGGTTTAATCTCCTTAATACAAAAGTTTCTGCTTTGCTTTTGCTGGGTTCTGGGACTCTTGCTAATGATGCTAAACAAATAATCACCCTTTATCCCCCTCTGGAGGCTTTGCTGGGTGCATTGTGGCCGCACAGGCCTTGACTGTTGTGGTTTACGGGCCAAGCCTGCACCTGCACTATTTGTGTGAGCTCATCTGGACACCAGCAGGACTTTTAGAGAGAGCCAAGTGCAGCAACAGTGAGCAGAGCTGGGGAGAAGCTGCCAGCCCAGGGGCTACTAGAATGCCTGGCAGACACCAACTCTATGCTGCCCATTCTTGTGTAGTCCCTGCTCATCCACCTGTGGAATATCCGTTACTCAAGCCCTCTTTCCAAGATCTAGCTCCTTCTTCATGTTTCTTCCAAGTCTATGTTCTTCTTCTTCTTCCAGGGTCCAACCCCTGCACACTTCCCCTTCCAGACTTACCTCCAACTCCTCAGTCCCCGCACCCTGTTCCACACCAGCTGGTGCCATTTCTAAGTCCGTTGTGCTGTTTGTTTTAGTGCTTCACCCTCAAGACCCATCAGAGGACTCAGGCTAGCCCAACCTAAGAGCCTTCAGGCCATATCAAAGGCATGTACCGGACTTCTAGTCTCTACTCCAGCCCCTCAAATAGGTTGTTTTGCAAATGAACCAAGAATGCAGTATTCAGAAATCAAAACCAGGCTGAATGAGAGTACCCTGAATGTCATGATTACTTACATGTAGTTATGAAGTCTCACACAAGTCTTAAAACTTATAACAGTCATTTTATTATATTTCACAACGCTGTAGTTTGGAAATATGTTCAACTAGATGAGTCTTGGGCTCCCTGTGGCATTTATGGGAATTACTCTGTGGTATCTTGCTAGAGAATAAACTAATTTGGGGGTCTAAAGATGGCCTCAAGTCTGCCGTGGTAGTACATGCCTGTAAACCCAGGACTCAGGAAGCTGAGGCAGGAGGATTGCCATGAGTCTGAGGCCAGCCTGGACTATAGGGTGAGTTCAAGGCCAACCTCACTACATTGTAAGACCCTGTGAGATAGATAGATAGATAGATAGATAGATAGATAGATAATCTCGTTTTCATGGCTTCTGTCTTGGTTGGTATGGATGGAAGGCTTAACTCAGCTGAAACTATTAACCAAAAAGATTGTATATGGCTTCTTCAGCATATCACTCAGAATAACCTGAACCTTTGCACAGCAGATCAAGGATCCCAGAAAGTCTTTTCCAAAAGAACTGTGCAGAATCTACAAGACTTTATCCAACCTGGCATAGAAATCCCAGAATCTCACTTCTGCCACATTCTACTGGTCATGTAGATTCAAAGGAAGGGAATTTTCAAACATCTTTTATCTACCACACCAGCTAAAAATGGTCTCTTCAGAAGCTACCAGCCTCTATAAACAGTATAGGGAGATAATTTCCCAGACATAACTCTCATTCTTTCCTGGCAGGATCTTCGGTTTCTCTCTGTTGTTATTGTGAGACCCAGAACTGATTTTTTTTTGTCACAGGTGATTTAAATGAGAGATAAGAAACCTTAAGTGAGGTTAGGACAGACATTGAAGATGAGGAGTCAATGCCCAAACTTAAAGTCCCATCCAGGTCCTTGCATAATGGCTCCTGCAGTGAGTGCCTGCTACAGGGAAGGGTTGGCACAATGTTACTCTCTAAAGTTCTCTGGGAGTCAGAGTGGACCATGGAGTTGAGGTGGGGGGCAAGGAGAGTGGTGAAAGTATAGGTTTCTATCTGCCACACCACCTCATTCTGAGTCACACCAACACCTAAGCAACACCTGTCAGACAGGCTCCAGCAGACCCATCTCGCCCGAGCCAGCTGCACTTTTCCTGGCTCCAACCTGGGAGTGGCAGGTGTCTGGCAGGGCACGGTCCTTGCTCTCACAGCAGGAACACAGGGTGATGTGGGCCAGGGCCACAGACAACTCTTTTAAATTTCCTTCATAATAGGTTTCAAACTTTGCTGTAAGTCCTACAAAAAGGAATGAAGAATATAATAATAAACTCCCATGTACCATAAGCCAATTTAAGAAATAAAATATTGCTACATGTAATGTTGGAGCGAGACTAAGGTCTGCTCATTTCCATGCAGGAAAGAAGAAAGGATTAGTAGGGAGGATTGAAGCAAACTTTGGCAACAGCGATGGCTGCTACATCCAGAGAGAGAATGCTGATTGCTGCCACAGTCAAAGGGGACAGACTGAGCACAGAACATCCTCCCTTCAACTCCAAGCTCAGAGACTCCTCAAGTCCCAGTCTGAGTTATCTGCTGGCTCCTTAGGGTTTCCCTAGGGATTGAGTGTCTGCACTCAAGCACGTGCACATTATGTCTGTGTCTCTCTTCCACACTTTGACTATAAACTCCATGTCTGTGTCTCATTACTTTTCTCTCATAAATTTTTCTACAAAGTCAGGACTCTTTGTAACTGAGTTGAAAGTGTGATTCACCCTCGGGAAACCCCCATGACTAATAGGCTGGGGACAGGAGAGTAAACAGAAAGAGAAAAGGGGGTTGAAAACTAAGATCAGAGTACATCCAGAACCCAGATCATGGCTTCTATTATCAGTCTTCAATAAAAGGAGCCAGAATTCTTTGGGGAAATGACAGAGTCTAGGACTAGGGCAGGAAATATACAAGGAGAATCTGGTAACATCCTATATGCCATAAAAGTAAGGGAATACACACACACACACACACACACACACACACATGAGTTGTCATATATATCAAAAAAAGAAGAAGGGAAAAACTTCATGTGCAGAATTCCAAATAATTTACATAGATGCTTTGCTGTCTGGGAGATGGTGCCCACTGCCTACTCATTAAGTGTGAGTTCTGTAGAACCAGGTGATCAAGGTCAATATCAGCAGTGACATGTTGACAGTGTGTGCCCTTGTTATGATGTGATGAAAATGGCACTTTATCACTGTGATCTTCTAATTAAGCCATAACTCAGTCTAATTACTAGAAATAGTGTCAGAGTGCTAGAGAGGACAGGAAGAGGACGGGGAGCAACAAATGCAGACCAGTTAACAGACTTGATGAGCAAAACAACAGGATGAAGCACTCAGCCTCTGTTAGAAGCCTTAAACTGGAGATGGATTCAGCAACATAGATAAGACTTTAAGACAATGATGAAAAACAAGATGAGCAAGTAGGACATGCACTTAGCAGTCTCCATTTTTCAAGGACATAAACATACAGTTCATTAGAATCCTTGTCTATGGCAGATGAAAATCAGAATAAATGAGGGAATACATGAGTAAAATAGGAGAGAGATCCTGCTCA
Organism: Dasyprocta punctata; assembly: GCA_004363535.1. Taxonomy (NCBI): domain Eukaryota; kingdom Metazoa; phylum Chordata; class Mammalia; order Rodentia; family Dasyproctidae; genus Dasyprocta; species Dasyprocta punctata. The sequence goes on along the minus strand of RJWM01001477.1, from coordinate 363 downwards.
GACCAGCAATGAAAATGTGTCAAGAATTGAGTGTGATTATTTGGACATCTGTGTCTGAGGAATATGCGTGTTTATATGTAAGACAAGAGGAGGAAGAAGAAAAGGAAGAGGAAGAGGAAGAAGAAGAAAAGAAGGAGAAGGAGAAGGAGAAGAAGGAGAAGGGGAAGGGGAAGAGGAAGAAGAAGAGGAGGAGGAGGAGGAGGAGGAGGAGGAGGAGGAGGAGGAAGAAGAAGAAGAAGAAGAAGAAGAAGAAGAAGAAGAAGAAGAAGAAGAAGAAGAAGAAGAAGAAAGCAAGAGAAGGAGTAGCAGGAGAAAGAGGGGAGGAAAAGGAGAAGGAGAAAGGGGAGTAGGAGGAGAAGAGAG